>JAQIWH010001501.1:0-31149 GCA_034695005.1 Cryptops parisi
CGAATATTGCGATAGCAATATGAGCTTAAACAACTTTCCCGTCAAGTTGACGGGTTTAAAGCTAGTATATATATATATATATATTTTGAGTATATATCTTAAATATTTCTTTTCTGCACTCACTTTTTTCTATCTTTTATATTTTTGTCTCTATTTTCTCTCTTTGTCGTTTTATGTAAGCCAAAAACTATTTCTTCTCACCCACGCTTCGATTAGTGGGTGAAAAAAAAAAACTTTTAAGCTAGAGATAATGAGTAAGCACATAGCATTTTTGCAAAATTTTCATTCATTGGCAGGAATTAATTTAACTCAGGCAGTGCATAACAGAGTAATATCCAGTCATCTGGAATGTTTCATAATGACACCGGTTTCCAGGTGGTTCGGCTAGTGCCCGTAAAGAAGTCATCAGAAACAAGATCCGTGCCATAGGCAAAATGGCTCGTGTTTTCTCTGTGCTAAGGTAAGAACTGACGAAAAACTAAAAGGGGTTGTTCGGTGCAGATGGGCACTGTTTTCTTGTGGTTTTAATTATCCGCTATTCCATGAACTCCACTATTTTTATAAAAAGTGATTCTCAGTAAAAATTGAACAGATGGAATGAGTAACAGGCCTACTGATGTATTCACAAAATATGTATGCGGTGTACTGTAACAACATTGCTCTTATACACCCTGTACCTCAATTTGAGTCGAGCATGTTCTTAATGATTACATGGTTAAGTAAAGTAAACTTGTCAAAAATTTTGGGGAAATTCCTGGTTGAGTATCGTGAGGCTGGTCAACCAATGGCAATTGGAGTAATAGATGTGATGTTTTTTAGCCAGTGGTCATTGAGGTACCAATCACGCATCCCGTACGTTGCCATGGAAACGTTCATATAAAGATATAAAGAAGTTTATAAAATTCAAATGCACCCCGGTATCTAATGGCGATAGAGGCCGAGTAACTGAGAGTGTACTGTGCAATAAGTTATTTTCGTCATGTTTACCGGAAGTCTTTCTTAAATACTTTTAATACTACACAATCTGCATTTAACTGCGGTCATAAGTGAAAATTGTGTGAATACTGAAGACAAGATTGAAACGTTGAGGTCTTTTGAGCGTAATTGAGTATAAAATGCTGTTGGCATTGGTATACGTAATGAAACACTCATAAATGTTTAGCATAGCTAGTTCTTAGGAAACGATGGTTGGATGGATTTTGCTTCACTTCCCAAAGGATATTTGGAATACTGATATTTGGAAAAACTTGTTAAATGCATTTATAAATTAGCACGATGTCTTGAATGACGACGTTATTGCATTTTTAAATTAGCCTGTCAACTAAAGTTAACTTTTTTCTTGCAAAACCTGTTCATTTTTCTTCTATAAATTCATTCTTTCTATAGCTGACAGGAATTTATTTTAATCTTGTAAATTTTGAAGGTGCCAGAAGTTTTTGCCCTTTATCTCGAAAGTTAAGTTTTTGGAGTTACGCCGTTATTCCACCCAATTCCAACATGCGGAATGATAATCTGGTTTTAAGCTTGGTTATTTGTATTGACCACATGGTGTTGGGTTTTGTTGTCTTATTTCTTTGAGCTAATTCCGTGTTGGTTTGTCTTGTTTCAGGGAAGAGAGCGAAAGTGTTTTGCAGTTGAAGGGTCTCACACCAACTGGCTTATTGCCTCTGGGTGCATTATCAGGTGGTAAAACATCTTTGAGAAATGGTAACTATCACTTATTATTATTATTATTTGACAATCTCTTAATTTTGACATGATACAAGAGTTTTATTAATCAATTTTATTTGTACATGTTTTTTCTTTGTTGCAGCATTGGCTGGATTCTCTCCAAGCCACAAGATTACATCTTTCGAAGAAGCAAAAGGATTGGACAAAATTAATGAGCGCATGCCGCCAAGGAAGGATGCCGTTCCTCAGCTGGATGAAAACCATCCTGGCACCAGCCACAGCAGTCACTCTGGTCAGGCAGGGAAAAACAGTAACAGTGTGAAAAGTTCCTGAGATCATCTCTGATGCCATAATGTGACCATGTGCCCTGGGTGCCATGCTGGTTAGCAAAACTTTGCTGACTTTATCCTTTCTTCTGTTGTGAGAGTTGTAACTGGCTGCTAATTGAAACAACTGGTAGGGGCATGTGTCTTGTCCTGGCGTCTATCACTCTTGGAAGCATTATAATTCTTTTCAAACGAAAGCAATCTTCCATTTTGCTTTCGATTTAAACAAAAAAAACCAACAAAACGCAACCCCTTGAAAAAATAATAATGTTAATAATAATAATAATAATAATTTTTTTCATTCATCTGGTCAAAAAAAAAAAACAACTTTATTCTGCTTTTTGTAAGATATTAACGCCTGTGAAAAATTTTAACGATAAGTATTTTTCATCTAGTTGACGTTTTTTCCAATTATATATTATTATTTTTTTTCTATTTCTTGTCGATCACTTTTTCTCTCCAAACTATTCATCATGATAACAGCTTTTAAAGAAAATGAGAAAACAAAAATTTATCTGGTATTTAAAGCAACTATTTGTTCTTTCATCTCCCCAAAGTTTTTCACCTTTTCAAAAAAAAAAACAGCGGTGCTTGCGGTGAAAATTTGAATCCGATGTATTATGCCGGGGGTAAAAAAACAAAAAAAACGACAACACTTAAACCGGTAGTTATACATAGATAACTGGATCGTGAATTATTTATGACTAGCAAGTTGGGATGCACCAGGACTAAGGCCTATCGTTAACTTGAACGATTGTCTACTCTCAGTGTGTATCGAATTAGATGTTTTTTAGCTACTCTTTTTCAGCTCTCACAGCAGTCTATCTCCTCTTTTTCCCCCCTCGTGAAAAAATTGCACGTACACCTCCCACGGCTGCTTGGATGGGAGATATAAAAAAAATTCTTTCGCTCTTGTGCACTCTCGAAGTTCTTAATCGAATATGAGTAAAATGGCGCACAGTCTTATAGTTAAGGGAGAACCTGTTTTTTGTGGATCTTGTCAAGCATCATCACACGTTGGATAATGTTTATTAAACAACAACAACAACAACCACCACCAATAATGAAGAAAAAATAATAAATGAAGAGAAAAAAAAAATAAGAATGTTTTGGAACGTGACGAAGGGTATATTAGGAAAATTAGCCATTCTGTTCATATTTTAGATACTCTCCCTTTAAGGAAAAGAGAAAAAAAAAATAAGAACAAACACATCCTAACTTTTCGTGACAAGTCCATAGCTTTTTTGAAATCGTCATCGGGTGAAGCGTAGACTAGATTTTTCCGCAGGTTTTAAAGACTTAGTTTTGAGACATTATTATTTTATTTTTTCCTTTCTCCTCCTCCTCCTCCGGTTGATTTTCATGTTGTTGAATGCTTCTTTGTTGCCATTCAGAATGAAAAAAAAAGTGTACATATGTAATGTAAAAGTCAATGTTCACAATTTTTCGATTTTCATTTATATTCAAAATATAAATGAAAATTTTATTATTATCTGTTTTTTTTTCCCCCTTTGTCATCTGATTTAAAGAGATAGAGGAAAAGTTATTTGAAAATAATAATAATATATTAGAAGATAATACTAAAAAAAAAAAAATAATAATAATAATAATAATAATAATAATACAAACTATGCCTACATATTAAAACTCTTTGTGATTACGTTAGTAATTTATTGTAGGATTGGATGATGGTTGAATTATGTTTAGAAATTTATTTTGCAAATTTATATCTTCGTTTTGTTTTTTTTGAAAAAAAAATAATATAATTATTATAGTTAACGGAAAAAAAAAAACCTAACCAACTTGTAAAAGAGAAACAAAGAAAACTATATATGTATAAAAACAAAAAAAAAATATGAAGAAAACCAATTCCCCCGCCAAATCATTTGTATTTATACTAACAATGGGAAATGTTAACCTACCTGAGATCAATCGTAGATGATCTACCCTGTATTATCAATTACAAAAAAAAAAGCGCCAAGAATGAATTTTTTAATGCAACACATAATAAAGCCTGCTTGCAAGCTTTCCCCAATTGCAAATTTTTATTTTACTCCAAGTGAAGTTTGCAGCAGCAAATGTTTGTCACATATTCAAATCCATGCTTGTTTAGTCAGTTTCGATACATTTTGTTTGTTTATTTATTTGTTTGGTTTACATTTTTTGAGGATTTTGTTTGTATTGCGGATGCAAAAAAAGTCTGAACCTCGTGAATTATAAAAAAACATGCAAAAAAGTTCTCCCGTTCCGATTATATACTGTATTCACTGTACAGACTCTTACTAACTTTTGGTCTTTTATTCACCGACGACTTTATTGCTTTACCTCCGTCGATTTCTCTCAAAAGAGGGGGAAGGCGGCAACAATTTTTTTGTGCAGGACATATGTACAATAATCACACAATGTTTCACTGGAAAAAAAAAACAAACAACCAAACAAACAACTTGCATAACCCTTGTATGTAAATTCTATTTCTTCTTATCATAAATCTTGTGTAAATATACAACAACAAAAAATAATAAGAAAGTTATAAGAAAATTGGAGTACTATACACATTGTCTTTCACCAAACCGATTTTTATCACCAAGTACTGTTTAGCATTTCCTTTTGAGCCCTAACCCGTCCTGCCCCCTATCTGGCTCCGTTAACGTTATTTTTTTTCTCCCATTCTCCTCTTCCTTCTCGTCGAATTTGTTCTCGTTTCCCTCCATTGAATGGGATTGTTCTCAAATGTTTGTACTAACGCAGAAGAAAATTTCTTTTTATATATATATATTTTTTCGTTCTCGTCACTTCTTAAAAAGCGGTAGCAACGTCCAGCTCTTTTTTGAGACTTTACTCAGCAACCAATCACAGTAGAAAGTTACTACCATTTCGATATTTTATATCCCCCTCCACCCTGTAGGTGTGTTTTTTCCCCCACTCGATTTTTTCGATGTGTTGTTCGGTTTTTTATTATTGTTTTGTTTTTTAATTTTCGAATTGCCGCTGAGTCGTGTTTTTTTTTTGTTTTTTTTTTTGTTTTTTAAATTTAATTTTGTTTTTGTTCATTGTCGCTGTTAACGTATAGAACGGTCGGAATAAATAAATAGTAATAATAATCAAGTGGTGGAACTGCTTCACGGATGGATCGTAATATATCAAAATTGCAAAAGCCAAAGTATCCTAGTCATAAACAAAACATTTTAAACGACGACTTCACTTTTTTCACATACACTCATGCAATTAATAAATATAAAAATAAAATAAACAAAAACAAAGGGTATACTTATGTATTTAGCACCAGTCATCGTTATGAGGGTGCCACAGGTTATGGGTACAGAAACCAGTTTAGGAAAGTTAACAAAAACTAAAAACAACTGCATACCACCCCTGATGCAATGGCTGAGTCAAATACATTAACTACCAAAACGATGTGGAAAACAAACAACTGCTTCTGCAATTTGTTATTACCAACTTCTCGTTTTTTCTTAATGCTTTGTACCTTTTATTCCATTTGACCAGATGATGATGATGATGATGACTAGGAACAATGGACTTTTAAAAATGATTCACTCTCCAAATGGTTCTTGAATTTTCAATTTTCAATATCGATGTCTTTATCCCCCTCCCCCACGTTAAAAAAAAGAAAAGAAAACATTTTCAAACTACTAATTGTTGCAATATTTCCCTATGCTACAATTCAACCTCAGCCAAAAAACGCCTTCATCGTGGGCATCTTTGGTGTTAAAAACTCTTCTAGTGATTGAAAAACAAAATTATGATTTTTCGTTTTTCAGTTTGTCCGTTTTCACTTTTATTTTAAATGACATAAATTCTCTCTTTTCGATTTTGTGAAACTGTTTGGTCTTAACTATTGTAATTTTTCCTCTTGACCTTTATGTGGTTTTTTTTGTTATTTTTTGGTTTTTTATTACAACAAAAACTAATTGTCATTGAAGCATAATGTGACAGTTTTCGGCGATAGTTTAAGAAAAAGAAAATTTTTGATTTTTTGGTTATTTTTTTTCTCATTTGATGTTGAGCACTTGAGAGTTTATGTGTAAACATTTTTATTTGGTTATATTGACGGAAATTCTTTGCTGCAGGAAATTTGAAATTTTAATAATAATCACTGCACAAATGAATTTTTCTTTGTTTTTGTTTTGTAAAGATATAAAAACAAAAAATGGAATCAAATTATAAAACTTTGTTCTGTTTTTTTTTTATTTTCTTCATATTTCTTCCCATTACTGGAATTACCAAACCCCTAATTTTACAACCATTTTTCGTCGGTTGTGCAACTTGTAAATCATGATGCCTGAATGTATTCTAAAAATTCCTGTAACATTTCTGTGTTGAATAAAATGAATCTCAATACAATATCTTTAAATACGATACATCGAAAGAAATTCAAACACTGCATTCTAATGCTCTTTTTCTTTCGTAGTTTCATAAGGCTATAGCATAATTGGATCGTGTTAAACCATAGTGAACTAACTCATTTTGAGGAATTGGGTGTAAATCTACTTGCGTCGTTATGCCTTAAAATGCAAATATTGTTTTAGACCAGCATAAAGATAATTGGGTTGCCTATAATTTTGAACTTTTTGGAGCAAGAATATAGAACGTGACTATTGTAAATCTGAAATTTTTTGTGATTTCTTTCTTTTTGTCGCATCACTTCCAAAACAATGGAAAAGATGCCGATCTTTGGGCATCGTAATTGAATTTATAAATTAGCATGATATTTGGAATAACGTAATTGCATTTTTTAAAGTAAAGATTTTTTGCAAAACTTGTTCATTTTCCTTCTATAAATATAAAGTTGACAGGAATTTCTCTTAATATTAAATTAGAAGTTTTTCTCAGAACTAAATTTTTTGTAGTTACGTCGTTATTCCGCCCAACTCTTCAATTATTGAAGTTTCTTGATGAGGTTCACTATAGTTCAAAATGATCCAGTTAAAAGCAGAACATTGGATCAAGGTAAACAAAATATGGACTAGTATTTTTACCTTTTAAAAATATTTTTATTATGTTACAATTTCATCATAAATGGAGACACTTAAAAAATGTGGTCAATTAGGTACTTTTAATATATTAGCTATATCATTCGTTCTTAACAAAAACTCTTGTGCGGGAGAAAATTTTAATCCCTTCTTCTACTTTGGTTAGTTGTTCCTCGATGTTTTGTTTCCTTTGCCGAAGGTGGACAGTGTCCAACTGAAGTGGAAGCGCTGACAAATTCTTGAGCAATTCGGCTTCGTCTGGAGAATAAAAACAAATCGTAAGTTTTGGAGTTTTCAGTTATATAAATGTTTGTTACATCCCTTTTGTACAGTGTGCTCTGAATGCCAAATGTGATATTAAGAAAAAAATGTTCCTATTTTATACAGGGTGTTTCTAAGTGGTCCAGTCGAATTTTAACCACAGCAGCGAAACAAAGCAAAATGTCCATATACAAATTGATCCAAAATTGCAGATTTAATTTCATTTTTCATAGGCCTCTTATGAGGCCTATGAAATTATGCGACTTCACCCTGTGTTATCTCGGAAGGGAAGCATTTCCAGACTTTTATGGATTATTTTTTTTGGCTGTGTGTGTGATGCTTGGCATCTGTGGTTAAAATTTGAAGAACACCCTATATTTTAAATAGTAAACATGTTTACTTTATAAAATCCATAAAACCGTTAATTGGAGTATCTTTGTAAACATGTTTACGACGTATCTCAATTTATGGTTATTTAATGGTTTATTTCAATATTTATATAGGTCTATGTATGTATATATATATATATATATATTTATTATTTTTTTTTTTGGATAATGGTTAGCTACATTTTTACATCAAACTGATTTTCAGTACCGTTTCTAGAGTTGTTACTTCACCACTTCCTGGATTTTCCAGAAAATGGCAGCCTAATATAGAGAATCACCGTGTTGCTCAGTATATGGTACTCTATGGAGTTCCTCGCCAGAAAAACGGCTCTCCTGAACAATTTCAAAAATGTGGCTCACTATTACCCTTCATATGTAGTTTAGTAGACTTACGCATTCTAAGCTGTTCAAGCATGGCTATCCTCTCCGTTTCGGGCAAAAGTCTGTTGCCTTGTGGTACTTCTTCCTCGACAGTATCTGCTGCACGTTGACTAGCTGCCGCTTCTGCTGCTGCTCGTTTCATTTCTTGCAAACTTTAAAAACCATTTAATCAGAATTTATCGTTCATCATAAAAGAAATACTATAATTCACATATATATAAAATAACTACCCGCTTACTATTTTGGAATGCTTCCCAATTTGTGAACAGCTGAATGCTCTCGTTTCCTTTCATTTGTTGCGGCAGACTGCTTCCTCGTTGGAACGGTACATTTATTTGCATTCGTTAGCCTTTGGCTCGTCAATGGTGTGTCAAGTTTAAGCTGTTGAAAGAACCAAGCTCAATGGTATTTAAATTTCAATATTAGAAACACTATAAAACTATACACTAATAGTTGTACCTTGGGTATGAGCATGGGTGTTTCATTCGCCTGCACGTTTGTATTCCTCACATCTCCGCTCTGACATCGGGAATTTTCTTTGTTTGAAACTAAGGTGTGTGGTCTGGAATAGCAAGATGCGGGTCGTGATTGTGGAGTTACTTGTTTCTGAAAAGAAAGTCACTCATAGGTTAGTGTAGTAAACAACATTCATTGCCAATGTGACACCTTTGATAGTATATTATTAGTTGCCAGGTCCAGTTTTTTTTTGTTTGTTAGAGTACTAAAACCTCGTGTTCATCAGGTGACATGCTTTTTTTTTTTTTACAAAAGTGTAAAATGACTACAAAAAGGTCTCCAAGTTACGTAATATATGTGTGTACAACCCTTACATAAGTTACTTTTGACATTTTGGGTTTTCCATATTGTACGAAAAATAATTAGTTGATAGATTAGAATAAGCATAGATTAGTTGAAAAATTATGTACACTATGACACTATGAAAAATTATGTACACTATGACACTACTGTATCGTATACTGTACTTACAATTGAGAAGTTGGGTGGAATAACGGCGTAACTCAAAAAATGCAGTTTTGAGAAAAAAGACGAAAAAATTTTGGCATCTTCAAAATTTTAAGATTAAAAGAAATTCCAGTCAACCGCAAATTTATGGAAGGAAAATCAACAGGATTTGATCAAAAAATCTGTTAACGTTAGTTGACAGGCCTCACGTTATGTGCTAATTTAAAAAAAAAAATCAATTACGCTGTTATTCCAAATATCGCGCTAATTTATGTCGTTTTTCAGATATCAGTATCTTTTCCATTTAAGTGAAGCGAGCAATGAAACAACCAGGAAGTGAAGCAACAAAGACAGAAATCACAAAAAAATTAAAAGATTTACAATATATGCATTTTATATTCTTGCTCCAAAAAGTGCAAATTATCAGCAACTAGTCTTTATGCTATAGACCGGTATAAATATTTTAAGAAATAATTCAGCTTTTCTACCCAACTTATAAATAAGTGATCGTTTCTTACATAACTACAGATTTATGTACTCTTTGTCAAATATTTGTCTGTATAGCCAAATTCGTTGAACATGTTTTTTGTTACTTTTTGATTAGACCTCTCTTTGCTTATACTTGGTTATGGGTTTATTTTGCAGTTTTAAAAACGTATTAAATGTACGATTTATTTTTTTTCCTAATCTCACCTGCAAAATACACCCATCGTCTAATCGAAAAGTGCCTGTTTTTGTTTTTTTTCACAGGATACATACAAAAATGAGTGTCAATGTAGTTAACGCCAAGTTATGTATACGAAACAAATCGCCCGCCGACATGGCACAAGATTCTTTAAATATATATTGACATTAAGGAATACGGGAAAAAAAAAGTTCTCATTTCTAATAATAAATACCAATTTTAAGCCAGGAAGTTTGGTTTTAACGTGTTGATGGTTTTTTGAATCGTCGAACGGGATGTTTGTATTTGTTTTTAATTTTCCATTTTAATAATAATAATGGAAAAGTTCTGTGTATCCGTTTGTTTATAATGATACGATATGAGACATCATGGAACTGTCTTGTTATTTATTTTTAATGAACTTTTTCTTTTATGGTCGCACGTTTGGGTCAAGCAAAATTGTGGACCTGGCACATTACTATAATTATACTTTTTTGCCAATCGTATACTTTGGGCTGCACTTGAACATATTTCTTAAGGGAAGCTTCCTTTGGTTTTTCTTCAAACTTTTCCTTGGGGCCATTCATCTGTTGTATCCGTAAATAATTCTCCTTGACGTAATCTCTTTTCGGTGCATCTGTACGAACAACAAATGATTTTATTTTTATTTTTTAGTGTTGTTAAGTTTTTTTTTTTAGTGTTGTTGTTCTAGTATTTTTATTTTGGAAGCATCAGCTTTAAGTTTAGCATTTTTTGTAAAAGAATTGAAAACAAACTTCACTTGAATTGTGAACTGCTCCCACACCACCATCTGTTTGAATTTGATTGATGAGCGTTGCAATTATCCGTTCAGAATGTTCTATATCTTCTCGCGACATGATTTGAAAATTATTCTTTTAGGAATATCAAATTAAAATACTACACCGTGAAAACTACTTCTCTTATGAATGCATGCTGTAATCAAAAGCCAATATGACACAAAGAAACTAAAACGTGACTAGTACAGTAATTATTTATCTACTATTTACAACATGTATCGATGTAGCCGTTGCGTGCATTACAAAAAATCAACACATGCCAATTAATCGACTCGTGAACAACTCATCATTCGCGTAACTAGTAAAAAGTAATTCGAAAACTTTCCACTGTGACGTCATTTGAGAACGCTCTACGATGACGTGAGGCGAGGCTCATACTTCTGCTGGGTGTAAATTAACGCCACCGTGAAGGTGACATTGCGTGCAAGCGCATGAGTTAAAAGGCTACCTCAGTTGCTAAGGCTCAGCAGCGGTCGTTGATTGGTGGAGCAGTCGCTAACCGACTCGCAATTGGTCGATTCGAGGAACCAATGAGAGTCGGTCCCAAATCAGCTGTTGTTCAATTGCTACCATTGTCGAGAGGCGAACGGATCAGCTTGGGTTAGACTAGACAGTTAGCAGCCGACTTGGGAGAGATTTTTTGAACTATTGTTAGATGCAGAAAAGGATGCTTGCCATTTAATAGCATCGTATGCATTGGTCAGAATCGTAAAGCGAGTTGAACTTGGAGTGACTTGACGTGCTCTCGCTCTCTCTTTTTCTCCGCAAGTCAAGTGTTATTGTCGATCTTTAAAAATCGTTGTCTCTCTCTCCGTCGGAAAAAACCCAACAAGAATGTCTCACGAAAAAACGCATTGCGAAGCCCAGTTTCACGATGGCATCTTATGCACGTTGAATCGTGTATTAGGAAAATTGGAAAAATTCCTGCATCATCAGAAAAGTATTCCCAAGGCATTGCCAACAACAACAGCACCTGCGATTGAAATGGCCATCGATCCTGTCCACTACTGGGCCAACTCTTCCGATTCCCTCAACGAAGAACCTTGCTTGGATTTAGGTAATATTAAATAATTATTAATGATTGGACAAAGTTGTATAACTTTTTATTTATGTATTTTAAATTGGCAGTGTCAGTCAGCGACGTTAAAAGGGTGCGTTACGCTTGATTGGTCATGTCGTTGTTTCATGTTGCATCATGTCACTAACTTTGACATGTCATGTCCTGTCGACTGATGCAACTCATGTCGAACATGACTTACAGTAATGTCATATTACTAATATGTTATTTTGTTGATAACTTTCAAAAGTTTGGATTCTTTTGTTTATTTTATTATATATATATATATATATTTTTTTTTTGTTTAAATTATTTTTTCGTTAATATCAGTTAGTTAATGATCTAACTATATTAACTACAATAATAATGCTATAATTACAGCTCTATTTAATATCTTTAATTTTTTGATCAATACTATGAAATTGTTCTTACGTTCGTACGGAATTTTTTGTTTTTATTTCGTAAGTCATCGGTTTACCGAAGAATTGTATGTATTATTATTACTATCAGTTAACCGTTACTACATGTATCATTATATCAATAGTTTTAGTAATTATTTTTTTCATATAATTAATCATTGATCTTCATTTTTAATTTTTGAGCAATACTGCGGAATGACAGTTTGAAAGTTATCACAAAAAAAAACAACCACAAACACGACTTGCTTGAATATTTTTCAAGGAATTGTCAAATATTTGAAGTGATTGCTCTTGGTAATATAACAGTGTAAACTGTATCGTAAACTTGACACTGCTACTATTCTAACGGTGTAAACTGTGAAATACAACAGTCAATACTCTTAGGAGTGCATGTACATTGTCTTCGCTGAAGTGAACCTTGCTAACCGATGTTTCTCTCGTTCTTTTCAGACTCTCCAACGCTCATGTGGGATCAGTACGACACCGGTAACGAAGAACTGGAACGTGCGCAGCTGTCCGAGCTGATCGAGTCGGTTTTGAAGGAAGCCAAGAGCGGGCCCCTTCGTTGCGGAGAAGTTCTCGTGCCAACCAACCTCACCCGGCAAGTCGCCCACGACATGATCAAGCTGTCCCGGGACGAACCGTGCGGTCTGCGCGGCTGCATCCTGCTGATGAACTACGAAGACCCGACGGGATGCCGTCGCATCGGTCACCTGCAGTACGACCCCGCCACCGTGCCGACGTTCGAGCTGTTTCTCACGCTCAAAAAGGACATGAACAGCTGGCTGAGCTTCCGCTACATGCTGCCGTTTCGCGGATGCTTCCGCAAGTTCGGCAAAGGCCCCACGATCGTCGTGAGCCCCGGCTACACGTTGGTCAAGAGAAAGTTGTACAGGTCGACGATGGACTGTTCTTAAAACAAAAACACAAAAAATCTCAGATACCGAAAAAAATAGTTTAAGGGACTAACGACGTTTATATATATTTTTGTTTCCATTGAAAAAAGGAGGAGGAGCTCACCATTTCTAAAATGATTCTCAATCTTCGTTGTGTTTTTCTTTTTATTCTCGTACTAGACACGCAGTTAAGAAACATAAAACAAAAAATATCTTTATAGTGTATTTCGTAGCCACATATTTCACGTAATGTTTTTTTGTTTTGTTTTTTTTCCCCTCGTCCTCATAATTTTTGTTTTGTTCGTAACTTTTCATATATTTTTTTTTAAGTTTCTTGGATTAGTCATCGTCTTCATTATTATTTAAACAACAGTATTTTCTAGTTCAAGTACTTGTGATATCTATATAAATATATCTATATCTATATCTATATTTCATGGCAGTTAGGAACAAACTTTACAGTGACTTATTAGCTTCATTTTAATTCACTTTGGACTTGCTGAGAGCAGTGAACTTCGATTTGGCAATTTGCCCAATTCTAATCTCAAACTAATATTGTTCATTGGGTGACCATAATGTTGTCACTTGTTGCTATTTTGGGTGGAAACTGGGTGAGAAGAAAAACAACAAAAAATCCTTTAAAAAGAGAAAAAAACAAAATGGCAGACCAGCATTGCTTTCACATTAAATTTCATTTATTAGTTTATAATAATTTTTTTTTTATATCTATATACGAGTTTATTAATATACAGTACCGAAAGGCTAGTATTTTGTCAGATTCCTACTTAAATGAGAAAAAAACCTGTCTTTCCTAGTCATTGTCTATAATGGAACAAGTTCATGTTGCATGGGTGATAACACAGCTAGCAGAAGTTTTTTTGATTGTGATAATACTATATACATATACAAAATGTCAACGTTTTAGTTGACATTTGTTTTTTGTTTTGTTTTGTTTTTTTTTTGTCTTGTCTCGTTTTTTTTTTATTATTTTTTGGTGAATTTTTAATCTGAATATAAAAATAAGAAAAGTTTGTACATGTGTTGCATTTATTTACAAGTTTCACACGCTTTATATCTTTTTTAATTTGACGGAAGTATTGGCTCTTGTTTCATATACAAGAAAAACCACATAATTAGTTTTGGTCTTGGCGAATTTCAATCATAGATACTATGCATCAAAAAAAGAGAAAAGTTCATATAAACATGGGTTTGAAAATTGAGTACTCGTTTGCAAATCTATAGTGATTTTGAAATATGTCTCTGCATTTATGTAATTTGATTGGAACGGGAACATCCTGTAGGCAAGGTGCAGTTTGGTGGAGTCATGTGACAATTATGAAAATTTTGAAGTCATCGTACATGAAAATCTAGTACGTGAACAAAATGTCTACAACTTTTGTAACCAGCCATATTTATAATGAATATATTTCAGATGAATTGAAAAGAAGACTATTGTTGAAGGTTAGTATTTTTCTTTTTTTGTCATTTTATTAAAATTTGCAAACAGTTTTAATAAGATTGGTACGATAAGAAACGTCAACAAAGACTTTATATTTCTTGAATAAATATATTAAAAGTTAAAACAATTATCCCAAAAAAAATATTTGCAATATAAATCAAATTGTGACTTATAATGATCAAGTTAAATATAGTGAGTACCGCTTAATGTGATCACATCAAAAATAGCGTTTAACTGATAACAATAACCGATGAAAGACTTTTCAGCATTTATTATTAAAAATAGAAATTTTGACATTAAATGTAGTGATTGACAAATTTTAAACAGTATATTTGTATTAAATTATTTTTTTTTACTGTCTACTATGGACGCTGTTAGCGCGTAAACCATCCAAAGACAGTCGATTTCTCTTGTAAATTATATAGACGCTATACACGTTATCGACTATCTTTGAACGGTTTTTTCGCTGAAAGCGCTAACTTCCAAAGTGATGGTATCTTTTCAAGAAAGTAGGAAACAAATCAATAATTACAAAATTCGGTCATTCAATAATTTAATAATTTCATCTTTTGAGTATTGTGTTTCTAAGAATGAAAACACAATTCCAATTCTTTTTTTAACGTCAAATAAAGTTTCCAATTATTGTTTTTTTTTAGCGTAAAATAGATTTCCAATTATTTTGTTAGTAATCCATGACGTCTCTTTTTTTTTCCCATGTTTTTCTATGTAAAACGTCTAGGTCGGGAATTCCGGAAAAGTGATAACATTATCCGCATGTTAAAATAATAGTGATCACAATGAAAAGCATCCTTTGTAATTGACGTCTTTGACGGATTTCGCGTCAACCTTGGAAAGTTTTGTTTCCTTGAGTATCATTACTGTCCTTAAGGTCACGTGAAAATGGAATGAAAGAATTACGTAGCATTAATATACTTATCTTTTACGTAGCCTAGACAAATAATCATTCTAATCTAAGCAAATCATGGTCTTCTTCTTCGAGAAGTTACAATAACCATGACATACTGTACTTTAGCATGTACTTCTTCATAGTAACGCAAAAAACAAACTAAAGTCATTAATTTCAATTTTCTTCACTCGTAGCGCTAGCGTAGCATCAGGAATAAAAATCGTTGAAGAAAACAGAACGTCGTTTGGTGGTTACTTCTTCACGATGATACTATGATAAATATAAATGTTGTTTGGTACGAATTTAGCATGGATAATCGATGTCAAAGTGGATTAAAATGAAGCTTCTGTATATTGCCTTTTTGTGTTGTAAGTATCGATAAAGGGTAACATGTTGTGATAATGTTGAAATGAAAATGACAAAATGTTGCCAACTAATGATGTTGTAACTTTTTAACAAAATGAAATGCAGTTGTGTCATATTTTTTGTTGTAGTGCTATTGTTTATTGTAACGATTGAAAAATACGCAGTATAATATACATTTTAAGAGTTAAATACACAGGTTTTTTTTTAATACGGTTCTAAACATGTTTTGGGAGTATTTTTGTTCCATTTTCAGTGGATACAGAAATGTTGAATGTGGTAACTGATTTTCAGAATGCACTTCATTGGTGAAAGTTACTCCCTTCGATTCCCTTTCCTGCCCTGCTCCTCTGAATTTGTGTATCAAATAGATCTACCTTGCATTGGGGATTCGGATGTACCCGGGTCTTACCCTCTGAGATTACCATTGTGATAGGATTGTAAATCCGGCTCTAGGTGTAGTTGTCTTATAACTTGGTACAGGTACCTTGTTATATCTATGGAGCATCTGATTTTTCTTTTAATCGTTATACAATAAACAATATTACAAAAAAAAATTAACTGCATATTATTCTGTTAAAAAGACTAAATTAAAAAATTGCTGTTTTGAACACTTTTTTACGTTGGGTCGTAAAATGTAATCCATCTATTACTACGCATTGCATGTATTTCAGAATTACTATCATTTCCTTTGTCCGGTGCAAAGTTGAATATTATATCAAAATTGATTATTGAAATTAATTGTCCTATATTTATTAAATCGTATCGATAAGCCAAAAAAAAATGAGGAAAAGATAGTTGTAGATAAAGGTACTATTTTATTAGATACTATTTGGCGATACAGGTAACTGTCTAGTCGCAACAATTCTTAAATTCAAATTTGCTTTTGTACCATGTTTACACCCTTTATGCACGGAATGGATAGTTTTTTGGGAGACAAAAATTTGATATTTGGACTTATTCACGTGTACATGTGTTTGTAACTAGGGAGTTACGTGTTTTAGATATTATATGTATATAATGTTTTATGTGTTAAATGTTGCATATTATATATTTTTCATGTGTTTGTAACCTGTATTATAATTGAAGAGTTGGGTGGAAAAACTTTGTAAAATCCGCTTATGTCGTTATTCCTTAAAATGCATATGTTGAATCATTTTAGACCAGTCTATAGCACAAATGGTTGTATATAATTTGCACTTTTGGAATTTTTGGATCAAAAATTTGAAACGCGACTATTGTTAACCTGAAATTTTTTGTGATTTCTTTCTTTTTGTCGCTTCACTCCCTGATTGTTTCACTCTTTTGGCTCGCTTCAAAAAACAGTGGAAAAGATAACTGATATTTGGAAACACGGCATAAATGCATTTATGAATTAGCACGATATTTGGAATAACGGCGTAATTGCATTTTCAAATTAGCCTGCAACTTAGGCATTTCAACTAAAGTTAACAGATTTTTTGCAAAACTTATTTTCTTTCTATAAATATACAGATACGGTTGATAGCAATTTTTGTTTAATCTTAAATCTGAAGGGGCTAAAAGTTTTTGCTCTTTTTCTCAAAACTACATTTTTTGAGTTACGCCATTCATTCCACTCATTCTCCTCAATTAACGCATAAGTAGAGTTGCATTTGAATATATCAGCAAGATTATATTTAATATCTATTTAATATATATTTAATATCTGTATATCTATTGCATCCGTGGATGTCAAATGACATGCTATCGGGTAGTTGTTGCACCCCTTACAACTCCAAATAATCTACCTGCCATTTATTTAATTGGCTATTTACGATTTGATGTTAATGGTTTTTGCAGTGACGATAGGACATGTTTTGGCAGGAGAATCAGTTAATCAATTACCCGAGCCGGACGACGTCATATCCGAAGAATCCATTGCAGAATTAGTCACCAACGATTTGCAGGAGAACGTACAGATCGAAACGGTCACATCGTTGGAGACGGCTCAGCTCAAGTCGTTGGAGAACATCACCGTCAATGCCAATGGGAACAAGACGAAATTCTATCCCGTAACTTGCAAGGAAAAGACTGTTGACGAATCTCCCGCTGCCGTTAAGGTGAAGTAGTTTTCACTACGAGACGTTACGAGTTGGTGTACTAATTCATCGCCTTCCATCATCGATGCTTCAAACTCGATGACTAATTTTATTTTGTGCTGTTGGTTTTGTTTTCAATTAATATTATAATTAACGCTAGTTTTATTTTCAGTAGCTGGTCAATGACTCCCTGCTCTTAAACATCATCGTTCCTACTTCCAATAAAACTGCAAACGAATGTGTGTTGGTCATATTCTATGCACCGTGGTGCCATTTTTGTGCAGCTGCTGCACCACATTACAATGCATTAGCCCGACTTTATCCGACGATACATGTACTGGCCATAAATGCTATCAAATATCACAGGTAAACATGTTTTATTTTTATACAGGGTGTTCTTAAAAGGTAAATTCACATAACCGCATAGGCTGTGTGTGTCGTAAATTGCTGTAGGTATGCATTTTAGGGCCCTCGTCTATATGAACGTTTTTGCTTTGATGTGTAACATCTGTGGTTAAGATTTGACTAGATCTTTTAGGAACACCCTGTATATATCATTTGAAGAGTTCAACAATGTTTTCATGTAGTAAAATTTGCTCAGCACGGAAATATACAGCGTTGCAATTGTTCATCTTCTTAGTTAAAACATGTAACGCTGAATAAATGTGGCAACCATTTTCCAAGGTTTCTATGGTATTTATACGATTTGTTTATATTTCAGTTTAAACACCAGATACGGAACCGTCGCTGTACCCAATGTACTTCTGTTTCACAATGGCCGTGCCATCACCAAGTATAATGAAACGCTGTACACACTTGAAAGGTTCTCCAAATTTGTTACTAAATACACAGGTAAAGTTACCAATAAATGAAATCCTGTATAAAGTACTGTTCTATACATTCAGGCATTCTATAGAATGCCTAGCTTGTTTTTTTTTTGGCAAATCTTGAAATTGGCATTAGTTGCATTATGTAAGATTTTAAATTGTTTAAATATAGGCGTAAAATGGTGTAAAGTTACCATACCTAAATATTGGCAAATAGGATGTTATTTCATACTTTGCCAAAAGAGGCTAGACATTCTATAGAATGCCTGGATTTTATACTTTGCCAAAAGAAGCTAGACATTGTATAGAATGCCTGGATTTTATACTTTGCCAAAACAGGCTAGACATTCTATAGAATGCCTGGATTTTATACTTTGCATAAGAAGTTGTGCATCTTAATTTGCAATATCATTGTTTCTTCAGGCTTGAATCCCGTGGGAGCGGCGAACGTAACGTCTGCCGATTTCGAAGGTCCATTACCGAGCGAACCAGTTAAAGAAACCGACTACATCTTGTGGTTCTCGTGGCTTTTCATCATTTCATGCTGCGTCCTGGGGTTCACAAAGTCGCCGCTGTGTCACTACATCCTGGAGAGCGTTCGCAACAACTGGTTAGAAGCTGAAGCCCAACACGAACATGAAGACTGAGTAAGATGGTCCGCGAAAACATTTCCTATTCAACGTCAATGTGAATTACTTTATATTTATTAATATGTAATTCATATACATGTTGTTCTTTTTTATATGACTAAAGGGTAAAAAAAAACATGGCAGTGTTGATTTTTTGTATGCCGATCCGAGCTTTCATTTTCACGGTTCTTAAAATTATTTTTGTTAATGTGCTAATTTTTGTAACCACATGGTAATGAGGTCGTTGGCGATAGGTCCTGGCGGAGGGATGAGAAGAGGTCCTTTCCCTTGAGTGAAGATGAGCGACGGGTCCTTTTTCACTTTCTCTGCAGCTGAATGGACGACACTAGCGGAAAACCATTGCGCATCTTCCAGTTCAGCTTGGTCTAACATTAGCTGCAAACATACATTAGAGAGAACTTGGTGTCATGTTTCTTATACACAAGGTAAGCTGTTTATACGTTCATGGCATCGCATTCAGAATAGGGAATGAGATATCATGCTAGACGTTTAGTAAAAAAACACAAACAATTAAGTTAAGTGAAATAACTCAAAAAATTATAGTTTTGAGAAAAATGGCAAAAACTTCTGGCACCTTCAAATTTTGCAAAAACTCTTTAACTTGGTCGACAGGCCTCAAGTTACAGGATAATTTAAAAATGCAATTACGCCACTATTCCAAATATCATGCGGCTAATTATCCAAGTAGAGGACTGACAATACAAAGTCTCGTAGCTTTTAAGCAATTTTTATTTGGAGGAGTTAAAGATTACCTGTTGGGTCGATTTAACGTCGGCTATACATCCAATCATCAGCGAAGATGAGGGCATCGGCCAGTGCTGAGACCCTAAATACTGAATGTTTAGGACTTCGAGGCCCACTTCTTCCGCTACTTCTCTGTGAACTGTCTCTTCAACCGATTCACCTGATAAAAATCATGTACATGTTACTTGCAATCTGTGGAATAACATCTTGTTTACAACTCTTCAAGTTAGTTAACATTTTCTTGGAAGTATTGAAAAAATATAGACCTAAAATTAACATGAATTTGACTCTTCCAACGCTAATTTTATACATTGACTAAACAAGGCAATACATATTGATTATATACATTACCAATTACATGCATGTACATCAGAAAGATGCATCTTTGGAGATGATCTTTCTACTTCAAACAGATTGTTTTTAAGGGGATACCACATACCCATTTCCGAAAATCCAGCAATGGTAGTGTATAGTCCTGGGGGATGCTGATGCTGCCGTACAAGAAGGCAACGGTCGTTGTCGACAACCATGACAATGATGCAAGGAGAGACCTATTACAATGAGCCAATGTCAATTGCAGAAAGTACAAAAAAATTTTTCATGTAAACTGTTCACCTGTGGATATTGCACTTTCTTGCACGATGCGCATGCTCGACATGATCCGGCTTTGTTGCGTTCAGTTTGGGCACCACATAGTGGACAAAAGAGAAATTTGTCGTTCCATCTCAGGAGAGCAGAAGCCTGCCAAGGATTGGTTTGTTTTTGTTTCAAGTAAATTTTATTAGTCAATATAAGAGATCCGTCGTTTGTTCACCTTGGACAACAATATTAAATCTTCTGAAGATACGACGGTGAAGGCATATCTAAAATCTACGAACGAGCCACCAAATATCTCTTCAACGGTACGACGTTTTTCGTCGTCCAATCCGTCCAACTGAAGCGCAAATTCTGCAACTCCGTCATCGTTGACGTTCAAAAGCACCGACTGACTTTCCACCAAGATGTTACCTCTTATCATGGCGTAAGCATGATGGGCTTCTACAAAAACACAATACATGAAAATATATTATTGAATCAACTACCAGAAATTTATGCACCCTGAAATATTCTCAAAAATTGTGCATAACTATAGATATATTCTATATGTGCTGTGTTTCTAATAATTATCCAGATCTGTGTATTTCAAATGCTTTTTTTTTAACATCCTGTCACCAGATGGAGTTGGTTGTAAACGTGAAATACAGTATGTTAATTTTGTAGTCATGAATTTAAAGTTTGTATTACTAACCCGGAATCTCTATCTCATTGCCCCCCCCCCCCGAGCTACAGCATGGGTCTACTTCTAGTTTATTAGATTTAATGAAATATGTCCAGGTAACCAACGAGTCTCTTAATAGTTGATTAGATTAGATTTAATGAAATATGTTCAGGTAACCAAATAATTTTTTCAGGCTGTTTTTAAATCAAGATTCTGTTTGTGCAGGTTGGATACAAAAGGATGGATAACCTTGAAACAAAAACTTTCTTGGTTATCTCATCATTTTCAGCACATCAACAGCAGCTGGGTGGGTTTAGCCTGGAATTAAGTGGAGGGAGATGACTCTTAAACATTGTTTTATCAGTGACCTATTTTTGAAAATGAGGTCCCCCTAATGTTGATAAAATGTCATGTCATAAAAGTCAGCCAGGATTTTGTGTGCTTACCCTAATCCACATTTTTTTTTATAGATTTCACCAAGTCATTTGATTGTGTAAATCATTGGGTTTAATTCGATAGTGATTCTAGTTTATAGCAAAAATTATATTTGCAATGATTTTTTTTTCATAGGTATATGTGTGTTTTATGTTTTATTACACAATCCTTAGAATCATAGTACAAAACTTTTTTTTATAATATATCTTTAATAATGATTTTTGAGTGGAAATCGATGACTACTAAGTTATCAAGTGAACTCTTTTAAATTCATGTAGTTTTTCTCGTTTTGATTTATGAGAATTTTGAGTAATGCGAATTTCGATTTATACCCAATTAAACTTAACTGATATTTGATTTATGCGAGTTTTGAGTAAATCCATTTTTGATTTCTGTAATTTTCAATTTATTTATATATGCATTTTTTTTTTTTTTTTACATTGAACCTATGCTGTTTTTGATTTATGCGTTTTTTGGTCCATTTGGACTATACAGTATATTCTCATAAACGACTGTAGATGGCAGTATACATTCAATTTCCAGCTCGCTCACTCACAAACTCACAAGTGAAACTAATATAAAGAGTATAATAAAATAAACGAGTTGGATTAAAATGCTTTTTAAGAATACGCTTTATACACAGTTTAGTTTTGCGAATTTATATTTATGCGATCTCGAGAGTTATTCGATTTATGCGAAGTTGTGAGTAATTAACTCAAGCGAATATAACGAGTATAAAAATCACAACACAATTTTCTATTTTGTTAAATTTTAAGATTATTATGTCAAATTCTTCATTTTTAATGTTTTAATTTTTCAGTCAACCCTCTGACAACAAAATATTTGACACCATCACTAAATGGAGGGGGGTGGGGTGAGGCCCTACCAGAGTTTGCAAAACAAACAAAAATAATGTTAATAAAAAAAAAAACATATATAAAAAATAATAAACAAATAAAATAAATTCAATCACCTAAATCCGAATACTTACTATGGTAAGTTATCCATTTCACTGTGTTAACTAACGGATCAATTCGAAGCAAAGGACGTTGATTATGAAAACAAAGAAATTTTCCTGAGCGCACACGAGCAGAACATTCATCATCGCTCACTTTGAGAGTTTGCAAAAGTTTCATGCGCTTCACATAACCCGAGCAAGTTCGCCTTGAATTCAAGGATAATAATGAAGATGATGCGAAAGAAGCAAATAAACTAGTTAACCAACGTGTCATCTTAAAAATCACATATAAAATTTTTTACTATGAGAAGGTGATGACAAAGTGTCTCCCACCTCTCAACAACATGATGTGTGAGAGAAATCGCTTATCGTTGTTTGTTGTTGTTGTTGTTGTTTCTCTCAGCTGACGGTGTGTTATGAAATCAGCTGGTTTCTATAATACGTGGAGTTCGAATATTAACCACGAGAAAAAAGTTGTTACATTTGTTTGGATTTTAATTATTTGTGAATTATGAATTTAATAATTAATTGGGTTCTTTTTAATATTAATTACTTTTATAATTGTTCTGCTATTTGTTGGAATTTTGCTTAATCCATTTTAAAGTTACTTTTTATTTGTTATTTTTTTTTTTAAATTTAAAATTTTGGATCAGGAAAAAAATATATTATAAAATGTGTACACTGAAAAATTTATATTTATTAAAAAATTTAAGATTAAATTCATACGTTACGTTCACGTTGGACGCTTTTTCGCTAAAAACGCTCATAAACGTCCAAAGATAATCGATAAGTCCGTTTAATTTACATAGAACCTATGTTGGTTATCGACTATATTTGGACGTTTATGAGCGTTTTTAGCGAAACAGCGTCTAACGTGAACATTAGCCAATCAAAATTTTATTTTCTAAATTTTTGTTCTTTTATTAATTTATCACATTTGCTGTGATTGGGCTGAAATTAAAAGCTAATTGTGTTTTTAAAATATTTTTTGATTTAAAATTTAGAATTTTAAAAAAATATTATAAATTATACACAAAATAAGTTGAAAACATTTTAGCCAATCAAAATTCGTGTTTTTAAAGTTTTTTCATTATACATCTTATAACCATTGCTATGATTGGATGTAATTAATTGCTTTTTTTTACGATGTTACACTTATTCGACAACAGAGGGAAATGCTTGCTTAAATTTATAAATATGAACATACTTGTTTCTTGTCGTGAGATCCACGTGTTAAAGCCTCATAAACAGAAAGTTTATCAAACAATTTGATCATCTATTATAGTTTAAGCTGTTGATTGGTAAGTTCATATAATTTATTTACATTTATTTATTTCACAATATTAACAAAATGCTTTAACTTTTAAAAACATATCATTTTCAGAAGTGTTGCCTGTATTATACAGAAAACATGCAACCTACCAAAAGAACAACTTTCACCAGAAAATCGAAAGCAACAGCAAATCCGATAACTGGTGTGACTTCGACGACTAACAACTTGCTGGTGTTGTCTACCGGCATACCGACGTTCGACGACATCGTCGGCGGTGTTCCGCTCGGTTCCGTCTGCCTCATCGAAGAGGATGTGCGTAAGAATTATTCCACTTTGTTTTTGAAGTGTGTGATCGCAGAAGGTGTTGTCAGCGAACATGGGATATTCGTTGCTACGAACGAACATCACTTGACTCGAGATTTACCGGCTTTGGTCGAACATAACGCTGCTAAATCACAGACCAGCGACGATTCGGATCTCCGAATAGCTTGGCGCTATTCGCAGAGTCAGCTGAGACATCAGCGTGCGGCGAGTAACTTTGACCGCAAGTTTGATTTTTCAAAACCAACGTCGGACGAGTTTCGTGCCAAAGCGTCGACGCTGATCACTCACGTCGATAAACTCGACTACAAGCACGTGCTCGCTTCGGTGAAAGAGAAAATCGATGGTGGATTCGTCGCGACCACGGAGAGGCCGTCGAACGTTTTGCGAATCGTCATCGACGGTATCGGATCGCCGTTGTGGTTGTCTCGCGAAATACCTTCTGCGAAAGTGCTGAATCAGTTTTTGTTCATGTTGAAATCGATCGTGCGGTCGAGTTACGCCGTTGCCTTTGTCACCGTTCCTTCGTTTATGAGTGAAACGGTTTGCTTGGAACAGTTGCAACGGATGAGCGACCTGAGCGTCGCTTTGAAAGCGTTCGGTGCCAAGGAGAAGCAGAATTCGGATTTCAAAGAATATCACGGTTTGATCGAAATTGAACAAACGTCTCGCTTCAATTCCTTGGGTGTTACCAACAAAGAATCGTTTTACGACTTGGCATTCAAATTTCACAAGAAACAGTTTGTAGTGGAAAAGTTGCATTTACCACCGCTGTTCAGCGAGGATGCCGTAGAACAAAGCAGTTGTTCCCAAAAGCTTAAAGGAAGGATAGATTTTTAATTAAATTCTGCAATGTTTCAATTTCAAAGTATAAAATATAAATACAATAAACTTAAAATAATTTTATCGTACAGTACTTTTATTTTATACATTTTACAGTGGGGGTCTATAACCTAATCTGCTGTATGATTGGAACCTTACGTGTATTAGCAAAACTTGTACAGACTCTCCTCACTTAATGGGTTGGTTCTGTTCCTACGATTAGGTCGTTAAACGAGCTGGTCGTTAAGTGAGGAGAGTCTGTATAAAAAATAAGTGACCTATCACGTTTTAAATGTTGTATATTACTTTAATATTGTTTTGTGTACATGTAGTGTTAAACTATGCATAGTTTATAAATTCTATTTGCTTTTAATCCCGACTAATATTGTTATTAAACCTGAACAGAAAATGTTGATTTGTTTTGCGAAATGCATCATTTTGGATTTTTATAATAGGATGAGTTAACCGCATTAATTTCTAGTTATTTTGGTACCAAATTAAAAAACGATTGGTAAAAAAATCTGTGTCTATTAATATTTTTAATAATACATTATTTGTTACACTAGTGGATTCATAGGGGGGAGGGGTTAGGAGTTCACCTCTCCCCTCCCTTCAACATGTTAAGTTTAATGATTAAAAAAAAGGGGGCTAAATTATTATGCATTTTTTATGCATTTCCATACATTTAATAAATCGTAATTCATAGATCAAGTTTATGAATACATTGTGATTGTTAATTACATTAATAAATGTGGTTATAATTAATAATCTCACAAGTATGGTTAATTGATTAAGACTTAATCATAGTTTGGTTTTTCTCCAATTTCATTCCAAATAAGATGCAAATAATCATAATGAAAAGTGACATTTTATCAAGGGAAGTCCATAGCTCTTGTCCTGAAGTTTAGAAGACAATTCCAAGAAAGACGTATAATGATTATCGTTATTATTAGGCAAATGGGGAGTTATACGGGGGTGTTCCTATTTTAACGTATCAAAAAGTTCATATTAACATGGGTTGGGAAATGCATACTCATTTCATTTGCATACCTACAGTGATTTGTGAGACAATAGGCCATTTTACAATTGTAGAAAATAAAGTCAAAAACAAGACATCAAAAAAGAATTGGTTTATTTTTTTTGACTTTCCTTGTATTTTTTTTAGACATTTTTTTTGACTTTTGATGTATTTTGACTTTATTTCCTACAATCACATTATGTGACTTCACCCTGTGTTATCTCAATAAGGAAGCATTTCCGGACCCGTATTTATAGGATCATGTGTTTTGATGCATAACATCTGTGGTTAAAAATTTGATAATGAACGGTCGTCGTGAGTAGTTAAATGTTGGATGAACATCATTTGAATTCTGAGCATTTTTTGAACATTTTTTACTAACTAAAAAGCTTCCGTCAAGGTTGCTGAATTTCTGTTTTTTTTTTCATGTTTGGATTGTTTTGTTTTGTTAAAAAATTAACCAGTATCTGTGGCTAAAAATATATATATATAATATATAAACACGAAAAATCCCCAACCAAATGAAAAATCTTTAAACCGAACATTCAAGGGCATGCTGCCAAGTGTTTTATTTACGTTTTGTACCATGTTCAACATCCACAACAACTGGATTAAACATTTTTACGGTTGAAATGGAAAATTGGATTCCACGGTTTTGTTTTCATTCTCGAATTAGCAAAATGGGTCATGAGATGGGAAATGCTTTTTTGTTTTCAACTCTGCATCTTCCAATGTTACCAAGGTCACATATTAAAAAAATATATATATATATATTTAGGGAATTTACATAATAAGAAATCATGTGATCAGAATTTACCTTTATTATTTATTTTTTTTTAATATGTATCATTTGGTGTCCCTGGATTTTGTGCTTCAACAACAGAGCATAGTGGCGAGAAAGGGAAATCCGCTTATTAGACATAATTTTACAGCTGTAAAACGCACGTCAATATCGTGAAAGTGGGAAGTTAAAAATTGCTTCTTTTTTTTACATATAATTTACATCAATTGTATTATTGACCTGAAATGTCAGTTTTTTTACTGTGTCAGTGAGAAATTGTGCATCACTTTATAAAAATTGCACAAAACTATTTTTTTTCAAGCAACAAATGAAAGTCTAGTTATTACATTTGGTACTGTTGGGTTTGCATGGTAAACATGGTTGATGAATGATGATGCTATATACAGTAGTAGTAGTAGTAGTAGTTGTTTTTATGGTGTCTTATGGGTTTATATATCAGTTTAGTTTAGATAACTTTTTTTTTAATTAACCTATTATTCATACCCATAAACACCATAGAGTTCAGAAAACAAGTACTGTACATCGAAAAATGCTTTTTTAAGCACACTCTTTATATACCGTCATATACAGATTTACTCTATGTACATAATGCAAAGAATCCATTTTTGATTTATGCGAATTAAAATTTATGCAATCTTTCAGTAATTCAATTTATGCATGTTTTGAATTCATTTTTTTTTTTGATTAATGCACGTTTCGATTTATGCGAATTTAAATTTGTGCGATCGTTCAGTAATTCGATATTTCATGTACGGTATGCAAGTTTTGAGTAATTTCATTTTTGATTTCCGCAAGTCATTTATTCATTTATTTATTTATGCGATTTTTTTTTCATGTTGAGTTAAGCGAGTTTTCATTTATGCGAAGGATCGACGTGGTTCTCGTTTTATGCGTTTTTTGGTGCATTGGACGCAACTGTATAATATTTTCATAAACGACTGATATGTTCAATTCCCAGTTCGCTCACTCACAAACTCACAACTCACTCACTTCCATGAGTCCCACGTGATGCTATACAAAGAGTGCGCTGACAGCTTCGTTTACTGTGCAAGCCCAAGAGTACCTTTACGATGGGGTTTTAATAAACGTTATATTTATGAATTGCGTATTTTTCATTTACAATCTGTTCCTAAAAGGTCTAGTCAAATTTTAACTACAGACGCTATGCATCAAAAAAACAGAATCGAGCAAAAAATTCCTTATAAACATGGGTTCATAGGCACTCGTTTTCATACCTACCATGATTATTCCTACCTTGACAGTCTAATGCATTTTTACAGCTTCACCCTGTATTATGTTGGAAAGGAAACATTTCAGGACCCATGTTTATATTTGCTTGGTTCTGATGCATAGCATCTGTTAAAATTTTGCTAAGACTTTTCAGGAACACCCTGTATAAAAATTAAGTACTTATTTGTGATCCCTCTCTTTACCTATTTGAAAACTCGCCTTAGGGTATTTAGAAAGATTTTGTAGGTTTTTATTTTGAGGCCACTATATTTTCTGTTTGGGTTACCTAATTGTTAATTGACAGAAAAACACTTTCACTTTGTCCCCTTTTACTCGTCTTTCAAGTTGGAATGCGGATTATCATCAACTTCAACAGTGATGATACTTTTCCCATTATTATCATTACGCAACTGTTTTTCCTAGGACGAATAATAGGAACTAAACTTCACAGGATTTGTATTCTAATTTTGTTCACACTATCACTTTACAAAAACCACCCAACTTGCCAATTAAATAAGTTGCTTTTCAGATAATGTTAAAAAATGTTAGTAGGGCCTAACAGTTATATGTCCACTTGTGGATTTGCAAATAAATAACAAAAGATTTGACATATTGTTTTATCTTTGAATAAATCTTTCTTCCTGGAACAAGAATTGAGCCATTCAGAGAATCTTGATCAATCTAAGCCTGAGCAAAAAAATCCAAGCTTAGATTAATGTTGAATCGAGTTTTTTGGATTAGGTTAGCTGTTCTTGTTGATATATAAAGTGTGTAATTTTGTTTTTAGTGGCGAGCTATTAAATAGTCGTAAATGTGTGAAACAAAGGGGGATATATATATATATAATGTGAAAGTATTAATAGTGTTGAAAGAACCTGTCTGCATTGATGGAATTTTACAATGTAAAAAAAAAAGATGAGGGAGGACATTTCTCTTGTGTGACACAACGCAATCATGCAAAAGTTATGAAAGAATGTGCAAAATAATAATAATAATAATAATAATAGAAAGGTGGAGTTGGAAACGAACAGGATGAGCCAATCATTTCTCCTTTTTATTTTTCAACACAAAACTGTGATAGAGTTTATGACTGTTGAACAAGGCCGTTAACACACTGTCTTGGACTTATTGACGAAAACAATAAAATGTAGGGTTTACGATATTCCATTGAACTTGTTTCCAATTCTTGTATACATAACATTGGTTTCAATTGTTTATATAGTTGGTTTGTGTTTGTTTTTTGTTTTTAATATTTAGTTATGCGATATAGATTATCAGAATTCTGAACGATTGTAGAATTCACTTAGCAACCCAGAATTTAAAAATGTTTTCGGTTGTAAATTGTCTCGACAATATTATTATTATGGCCTCACAAAGTTTTTATATACGTTTTGCAATGCCTATTGTCTTTGTTAAATGATTTCACTTGCATAATACAAATAGGTTAATGATGTTGCATTTGACGGTTCCTTATTTTTTTTTGTATTATTATTATTGTTGATCAACTAAAATGGTTTCACTTGGACATATGCATCCATTTGGGTTGACTTTCCACTCAAAATGGTACTATACAATAATATATAAAATACGATGAACAAGGGGGAGGCGGTTGATGCCCCCCCCCCCCCGCTTCTCCAGCCAAGGTGTGTAGTATACATATATAATATTGTAGGTGCCTGATGTGAAGATACGTTTAAGTAAATTATAAGATTATTATTAGAAAATTACCATATATTCCATAAATGGTATGTAAAGTGGTTATGTACCATGGTACAACACACATTTAGCACAACCTTGTTTTATGCTAATTTTGGAATACTGGTAATGTACAGGAACATCATAAATTCATGATTTCATATTTTATACAAAAACAAAAAAGTTAATATGAGATAAATGCAAGAAAATGGACATAAAAATGTAATATAAATTTTGCAAAAAAAAAAATGCATATATATACATATAATTATAAAAATTTAAGTCATTATTCTGCTAATTAAGATTGTACCAGAGAACAAGACAGCATAATGGCAAGCCACAGTTTTTAAAAAAATGACATTTTTACATCAAACTGTTCTTCGGTAGTGTTTCTAGCTTGGTACTTCACCATTTCCTGGGTTTTCCAGAAAATGGCAGTATAATATTGTACATATATAGTACTAATATTACTAGTACCGTAATGTAGTATTACTTACATTATTTTTTTATATAGTAATATTTATATAACTAAAATTCTTGTGTGATGGATGTGATGTCAGTATCGATGTTCAGCTCTATATTAACGTTATAAACATCAATATTGAATCAATATCAATCACTAAATCGCCAATTAAATTTGTTCAATGATTTTATCCAGCTTTTTTTTTTATCATAATCTAAACTAACCATGAATGGACACACTACAATATAGTTACTATTGTTGGTAAAAATAGTAATAATGAAAATTATTTTGTCATCTATTAAAAAATAATTTAACGTATTTCAGTTATGCATGGAATGCAGTTTGATGATCATGGTGGAAGAATTGTAAAAGAAAGATCCAATTGTGGGGACATTTAGTTCAACAACTGATCATCTGGAACATTGTGTTTTCTCTGACCACTACTACTGCATACATATATTCTCAGGTGTGCATCAGAAACCAGGTAAAAGTGGTTGTCTCCTATTTAAAAAATGGAACATCCTGTTAGCCCGCGGTTAAGCCAGGTAAAAGCGTATCCCCCATTGAAGGATGCCTTGTAGATGACTAGATGAGTTTGCTCGGTTCACTCAGGCAGTAGAAAGTAAAACAACGTCACTTGCAGCCACTAAAACAACAACTTATACAACAGGCCTGTTGCGTACACTCCGATTTGGCTCGACAAGTGGATTTTTGCGTATCATCACCTGCGACGACACAATAAGTTATGTTTTGACGATCTGGATGTGTACTGGGACACACTCTTTTGATGTGCTGCTGTTGATGGGATGATGGGTTTTCCCATGATGGACATGGAATGGAATATTTGTTTGTTTGTTGTGCTACTTTTATTCCCTGTATCTTTAGGTAAGATTCACTTTTTCGTTTATTTTTTGTAAATGAATTTGCAGTGGACATTCTCAGGGCTCAAATTCAGTGCAGTGAATTCATAGTGGTGGCTACTACTGTGTCAACTGCGTTTTGCTATATTACATGTGGGTTGCCGGTTA
>JAQIWH010001502.1:0-31144 GCA_034695005.1 Cryptops parisi
GTATTCAGCAACACATTGATTGTCACATATTAGGTGACCAATTTCGAAGTGATATATGTATGTTTTAGGTAGATATGTGTTTATCTATTGGCAGCACTAGCTAGGCCCATATGAGGCACATGTTTCCACAATAATCTCAAAATTAAATTTTTGTAACATACAACGTTATTCCGGGCAAGCCTTGATTATTCGTCACAGATGAGAAGTAAAGTAATTTTTGTGACAATAATTAAATAGTTTTTTTCTATGAGCAATATATATGATCAGTAGTCTCATGATGAATATTCCTTATGACCAAGGGTCTTTATGACTAATAGTCTATAACCTGGGAGCAATTGTTCCCAGTGCAGCTAGCCCCATCAAGATCTGAACTTCCGTGTTGTCAAAGGGTCATCTCACTGCGTGTAGCACATCAGTGGTAATTAATTTTGTACTTCACATTGTACTTGTGAAATCAGTTTTACAATTTTTCAAGTCTATGATTTTATCGCGTGCATTGCGACCAAACTATAGGAGCCATATTTTAATCAGTATCATTCCAGCCGTACATATACTTCTTTCAAGTTTAGTCTTAATTTTACATTGCCCACTTCTATAAAGCCCGATATCGCTAAAATATTTTGGAGGAATGAAACATTCTCCCCATTCGAATTCGTAAATTTGGTAATTCTCAAATTTGGATCGCTAAAGAACAAAGAAAAAAAATGAGTCTACTCTTGACCTGACCAGTGACCAGTGTGTCAAATAATAAAAATAGCATAAAATTATACAGTATACCATTGGAAAGATCCTTAAATGGGACTTCAATGAAAGCATTTCATGTTATATTTGTTTTTTGTCTGCTAACATCAGCGGTTCACGAGAAATGTTTCTTTAAGAATCAGTATATTTTTTGCTCCACCCTGTATTTATACAATATATTGTATGTAGCATACATCACTTTACGAAAATTCTCACCGGCTTCCGCATGATATTCCGATTGGTGCCTTGTAACTCTCTCTAATTGGTCCAGCGATATAATTCTTAGTCTGTGTCTAGATTATGATTTAGTTTAGTGACCTTATTTCATGCTTTAACTCAGCAACTGTAAAAAGTGAATTTTTATATTTTTTATTGCGGTTAATGAAACCAATATTTACAGGCAACTTAAAAGGTCTAAGTGAATAAAATATGATTGTACAACTTCTTATCAAGCTGTACAATCAGTTCACTTAAAAGTTAGTTCACTATGGTTTAACACGATCCAATTCTAAGGGAATACTATTAATCCCTATTTCATTCTTGTAGTTATTAGACTTCACTTCAACATAATGTCACATCGATTGTTTCTACAATGACGAATAATTTGCACGTACAACAGAAAACAAAGGTTTTTTTAACAGTTTTAAATTTCGTTTTTCAGTCTGAAAAATGTTTCGACCAACAGAAGATTCGAGAACAAGTAAATAAAATTAAATTATGTATTACTGTATATTCGTCTCATTTTAAAAATAACTTAAGAATCACGGTGAAATCTCATTAACATTTTAATATAGTGGAAAGCTATAAAAGCCAAATATCAAGAAATAAAGAAAACATGTGAAGAAACGCATAAAGTGAGTACAATTTGACAAACAAGTAATGCAGGTGAGTTAATTCTGCAGATTTTGATATTTGATATTTGATATTTATTGTGGGCAAAACCAGACCTCTTAAACAACAAGAGGCCTAAAAAATATACAGCATAAAAATCATTACAAAGAAATATACAAGTGAAATAAATTAATAATGCGTAAACAAATAAAAACCAGGGACTGTTTGGGACTGTTTCTTACTCAATTCTTAAGAGTTTGCTTTCATTCAGTAAATTTTTTTTTCAAAAAAAACCATTTAATTTTGTATTGAAATGCCGTACTTCTGTTTCAGTGGATTCTAAATATAGTTTGTAGATAATGAATACAAAACATAAATTACAAGGGGGAGGGGCAGGTATTCTAATGGATGGTCCAGTTTAGTGTCATTATTTGGGCCAATAGTGGGCGTTGGTCATTCATTGCTATACGAGATTACATAGCCTGCATATCTATCCATGAGGCCCCGTGGTGGCCTAGTGGTCAGAGCGTTCACCTCTGGTGGCAGTGGCTCGGGTTCGTTTCCCACTCGTGCCATGTGGATTCAGTTCGGTTTCTGACACCATGGGGGCAGGTTTTCTCGGGGTTCTCCCGTTTCCTCTTGCATCATAAAACCCTGTTCCATGTTTATCATCCCCATCTCATCATCATTTCTAATTTCAATAAAGTCTAAGGGCCAAATGACATAGCTGTAAAAGCCAGTCGGTGCCCTTATTAAACCCCAAGTACCTACCTATCTATCCATGTAGAATGCATTTAAACCCAAGAGGACTCGTCATAACATGATTATAAACAATGATGTCTCATAGAACTATGAAAATAGCTCATTGTAAGATTAAGTGTATATCTGTGAAATTTGTATATGTTACCATAACAACATGAATATAATCAGTAGTGATAATTTTAATTAATGATATTAATTAAAATTATGACAATGATGTATGTTTATCTCATTAACTATTGACCAGCATTGACTAATATTATGTTACAAAAGTTGTAATGTTACGTGTTGCATAAAGGAAAAACACATTGGAAAGAAACTTGCTTAAATTATATCAAGTTTACTATAATGATACATTTTGATTGTTGCTACGTGAAAAGATTTGGTTCAAATCTCTATAACATTTGTCTAAGTTTGTCTGTCCGTCTGGAGCATCTTTTAAAGAAAATAAAAAACTCACCTTCAGCGGGTAACTACGATAGCAGACTGCAAGGTTAAACATTGAACCACCGATGTTGCTCTTACGTTTGATTGCAACACCATGATGTAGCTTGCGAGGGGGTGGCGCAGCTACCACTGAACGAGCTAGTAAATAAGAAAACTAAAACCCACTTTTTCACCATACCTACGTTTTAGCCTGGTAAAATCCCTTTTTTTTGGGTGGCCCAGGGCCCCGCGGTGGCCTAGTGGTTAAGGTATCCACTTCCGGTACTCCAGTTGGTGAGTTCGCCTGCCACTCGTGCCGTGTGGGTTCAGTTTAGGGTCTAACACCATGGGAGCAGGGGTTTTCTCGGGCTACTCCCATTTCCTCCTGCATCATAAAACCCTGTTCCATGATATCATCCTCATCTCATCATCATTTCTGTACTTCTGATTTTCTATGTCATTTTGTCTGAGGGCCAAATGACATAGCTGTAAGGCCAGTCGGTGCCCTCATTAAACTTCCAAGTACCTACCTGGGTGGCCCAGTATTGGGGTCCACTATGGGACAACTACTAGCACATGCACAAAGTGCATCATTATTTGAAATAAAATTTTGAGTGAAACTTATGTCAGAAAGTATAGTTTCCTAAATTTCCATGATATTTAATGTTCTTAAGTGGCCCACTACTGGTACTTTTACTTTATCTATCTACCTTGATACCATGTGACATGCATGCATACCTAGCAAAGGTGATGTTGCTTCTTTTTAAGAACGGTCAAATTGAAATATTTTGTTAAAGAATGATAATTCCTTTATGTTTGTGGTTCCATTGGAATCCGAATTGAACAAAATAAAAGTACACAATTAAAATAGCAGTAGTATTAAAAGTCTTGGGAATAGCTTGAAATACTGTATTTATTTTACAACATTAATTATGGCTTTGTACAAACAAATTCACAATCGTAATGTCAACTTGGCCATTAATAATTTTTTTTTTTTAGCTTGTGTCAGGTGCTGAAATACAAAATTGCGATCATGATCCGGCTAGCCTAACAACATTCACAGCAACATGTATTTATCAAAAACAAACACCCTCACAAATGAACTTGTATTATTTTAAATGAATTAAAACCATACTGGCTGTACAATTAAGCTTACAAAAACAAATGAACAGTGCCACTCATATGCATACGTATTGCTGCTGTAGGGTCTTTATATCAAAAGAAATGGCACATTCAGGATGCTTTCAAATTTGAAGGGGGGGGGGAGGAAAGAAACTTAGATGCAACCCGTAATGTTAACAATGCCTTCTTCGAAATGCTAGTATCACACTGAAGGTTCATTGGTTATAAGTTCATCTTAACGAAAGTAATGCCAATTTCACTTTTATGGGATAGTTAATTTTTTTTACCAAGAGTCGTTATCCATTACTCGATACCAAATTTTTGTGCACACGACAAATATTTTGTGCACTCGAGTAACTCTGCATCAGGATGTGCAGAAAAAATGTCAATACGATGCTTTATCCCTCGATGATTGATTCTTCATTTCAGCTACTTTCTCATGCAAAAAAAAAAGGTTCACATGGAAAAAAAAATACAAAAATTTTCACAGTTGCCATGCCATGGTTGCCTCTGTGACGAATGTATCATTCCATGGAATGATCAACTGTCCTGTCAGTTCCTTCGGGTTCCACGGTTGGAGGAATACTACCAAGGATACGATAGATTTGGCATTACACCTGGTAAAGTGAAAATGTAAAATCCTTATTCTATGTGTTTTACTGTTAGTTAAGGCAACCACAATCCCATGCAGAAACAAGACTAAGACAAAGAGACGATATTGTTTGCCAGGCAAAATGCAGTGTTTAAAATATACAGGGTGTTCTTGAAAGGCCAAGTCAAACTTTAACCACGCTTGCTACCCATCAAAACCAAAGCCAAAAAAAGTCCGTATAAACACGAGTCAAGAAATGCATACTTGTTTGCATACCTACAGTGATTGAAGTAGCGCATTTATGACTTTCCCCCCTGTGTTATCTCGGAAGGGAAGCTTTTCCAGACCCATGTTTGTCGGTTTATGTGCTTTGTTTTGATGCGTAGCATCAGTCTTGTGGTTAAAGTTGGACTAGACCTTTAGGGAACACACTGTGTATATAGGCTTGCCAGTAATTTCCCACACCAGGACAAATCGCAAAAGAAAATGGGAGAAAATACCTTTTTGGTTGCTGCACGTGTTGGTATGGCTGGAGATCTGGGAGGACCCTGCAAAGTTTTAAACTACTCAGATTTCTCCATCGTCTTAAAAGAGTCTCGAATGTTTAGTTAAGACTCGCAGGATTCTTATGGGAGTTAAGTTGACATTAAATGTTTAACAAATTGAAAAATTGCACAAATTTTGTGCAATTTTTTCTGTCAAGACTTCTAGCCGTACCATAAACTGGTAATCATAGTGGCCAGCAGGCCTACTGATTTAGAATCCTCTACTTCCAGCTACTAGTTTTAAAAATAATGTATGATATTGTATTGGTTTGTAACTTACGAGAGGAAGACTAAAGCTGGTGTCCATGGCTTCTTCTTGGTTATTGCATACAGCTTTGTTGCTCTTCCCAGCTTTGCTGCCATTCTGATATAACTGTTCATCCACACCAAATGCCACGTGTTTAGGACTGAATGGGGAACTATAAACACAAACATCCCCCAAAAAAGAAAAATAAGTCCACACAATATTTCTCAAACGGCGATTTTATTCGATCATTAATATTTACGTATGCTTACCTAAACAATGTTCTTGGGCTCATGTATTTACGAGGCGATCGGGATTTCACCATTTGCGGTCTATGTAGCTCTTCTAAGACGGACGGGGCCACATAAGTGAAGCCCTGCAAAAGTGAATCAAAACATGATTTTAACCACATAGCGGAACGTAACTTATGTTTAACAACATGCGCAACGGAAGCAAAACGTACCAAAAAGACTTGGTTAGCACTTTCACTGAGCAATGTGTCATCAGGACTGTCGATTGGTGTCTGTTTAGTGAATTTGGTATCAAATTGAGAAACATCATCTTCACCAATCTATAAAGCACAGAAAATTCTTTCATCATACTATGACTAGTATTATTGGTGATAATCAAGGAGTTGAAAGATAAGTTACCAGAACTGGTTTAAAAGGCGGATCTAGTTTTCTAGCTCTAACATCTGACCAATGCATATGCCGAAAGAACGAATGTGCTTTGATGGGCTGAGCATCTTCCAGTCCACTTCCCAAGCGGGAAGATACTTGTCGTTTTAAGAGCTAAAAACAATTATGCATTTCAATTTAGACCACACACAGATAAACTTCATTATAATGTAACTCATCATTAAGATGTCAAGTCCCCAAAACATCTTCAAATTTCATTCATATTTTATTTGTATACAGCTCATCTTGAATTCACCATACGATGCAGCTAATAGTGGCATGACTGATCGCACTCTTGGTGACCCCCATGATGATACGTTTACACAATTACACTTCTACTAAATGAACTTTGCATTAATAAAATCGGTGTTCGTTTTCTTGGAATTTACAATTAAAATTTGCAGCATGTAGGTAATATTTCAGTAATGTTTTCCAATTCCGTGAAACACTACATTTCACTTGCATGAAACGTGTTATAATGAAGTTTCAATGTTGTTTAACTAACAAATGAATGACGTGGAAACGGCACTTACCTTTCGTATGATATCTCTCGCATCAGACGTTAGATACGGTGGCAGGTTTAGTTTGCCACGAAGAATTTTCTCAATTGTTTTCTTGCGATTTTCTGCTGTGAAAGGTGGCTGACAATGAAAAGAAAAATGTAAACCTCCATCAGAACACTAATACTGCATGCACTCTACATTTGGTGTTAAATTAACCCATAAAGATTAAAACATTCCCCTACTCTTAAATACATAATGGAAAACAAAATTAAAAGTACTTTCTTACTTTGCCGACCGGGTAGATTACACCTATCACGAGGACAGGTGATGTTAACTACCCAGTCAGTAAGATGAGACACTTTTACTTTGTTACATTTTTACTTTTAACCCATAGAAATGTTAAAACGGTTACATGAAAAGGTAAGCCTACAACCAATGTTAAATAACGTTATTCTAATATCTCAGATTTAGTCGAGACTGAATTCAAGGGATTTAAAAACATGACTTACAGCTCCCGTTAGCATATCGTACATAAGAGCACCAAGACTCCACCAGTCAACAGCTTTCCCATGACCACCACGAGTTAAAATTTCAGGGGCCCTATTGAAAGGTGTACAGTTTTTTTCAAGATCAAACATTCCATATTAGTGGTACATTTTGAACGAAATCATACATATATTCGATGGTGCCACAAAACGTGTGAGTCATCGTTCCTTCTTGTACAGATTCTTTGCACAGTCCAAAGTCAGTCAGTTTCACATGACCTATCAAAATATAAGATGGCCGTGTTTGTAAAGAACTGGTTAAATAAGTTGCATAAAAAGTTGAACTATTCGTCCGATAGACAAACAGTCGTCACTTTACCATGTGCATCCAGTAGAATATTCTCCGGTTTTAAGTCTCTGTAAATGATTCCCTCGGTGTGCAAGTGTTCCAAGGCAAGTACAATTTCGGCAAGATAAAAGCTAACCAAAAAACAAAACAGTGTTAAAATGGTATTTAGAAATAATGATAATAATTTAGAGAGGTTTGTATCGTGTTAACAACTCGGTGGCAATAGGTACCTTGCTGTGTCCTCGAGGAAAATCCCCTCACGCTCTAAATGAGTGAACAGCTCGCCCCCACTTAGGTACTCCAGAATGAGGTAAAGCTTTCCTCCCGTTTGGAAAGCATAAATTAGATCCACGATGAAAGGATGCTAAAAATAAAGTGTAGGCCTTTAGCTCAAGTTCATAAAAATGTCATTTCGTTTTTTTTTCTTCTTTTAATAAATGGTACCTTAACAGCTTCCAGAATATTTCTTTCCGCTTTGGTGTGAGCAGTATCCTTTTGGTTTCGAACGATGGTTGCCTTTTTCAAAACCTTCATGGCAAAGATATGACCAATATCTTTTCCAGTCACTTTACGCACCTGGAACACCTATGGATAAAAACAAAAAACAAGAATTATTGTGATGAAACTATAACAAAAACTACTCTGTCTTAAGCTGCTTCATAGATTTGCTGTACAACTTTGAAACCTATGAGCCATTGTGTTTAAACACCCTCCTGTCACATGCAGTTTTTGGTGCAGCAAGTCAAGCAATTTGTGCACTGCACAGCTGTGACGTGAGTTTTTGCCCAGCCAGTTTGAATTGGGTGGGCAAGAAACTTATTTCACAGCAGTTCACAAATTTTGCTCGACTGGAAACACCAAATATTGCGTGGCCTTAAGATTATAGTCTATAATGTACAGGCTGCTCAAAAACAAGACGTCAAATGTTCGGGAACGTACCTTTCCATAGCCACCTTTTCCCAATACTTTCAACAGCTCAAAGTCATGGGGACCAGCTTTTTCTTGACCCGGGTTAACGGTCTGTTCCGAAAGCTGCACGGCTTCAACATCTTCGGAACTAAATAATTCAACGATAAAAATATCAGTTGTAGCACATCCGATATGGGACATTTTAGTTAGTGGAATAACCGGCATCGTCGTTTTTCTTACTGAATGTATGAATGAATATCAGGCTCTTGAAAGCAGACCTGAAATGACAGAATAAACAAAATTGTAGCGTGAAGTCAAGATTAGGTGTTGATACTTTAATTATTATTTGTTTTGTGTGTGTGTGTGCAAGCAACCAGTTTAGACAAGAATAAGTATTTTCAGTTAGTGCAAGTTGGATTCCTGCCCAGATTAAAGAGAGAAAATCGTTTTTCTTTCACCTAAAATACTGTTTAGATTTTAATTTGAAAACAAGTTGAACGATTCCCTTGTTTCCTTTTATGCAGTTTTGATTGTTTTTGATTTCAATTTAACGATAGGTGCAAAGCCAATTAAAGGACATTTCAATATAGCAGGAATGCCCAAGTATAGGGTGATTGTGTTTGTGTTGATTGTTTTTTTAATACCCCATAACTTTTACTTGCTATTATTTTTAACCTAGTTGTTTCTCATTGGTATCTAAATTTAAAATCCACTTTTGGTGGTTTCTTGATACTACAGTAGAATAATGAAAAAAATATAAAACTCTCACTTATGAAAAAGCTACCGACATATTTGGAGATGAGGTGCAATCACCCTCTGGTGGTTTTAATTTTATCTTCTTAATTTTAGCTTAATAGACGGTTTGCGACAAAATTCCTCCAAATTCCGACCCAAAACTGTTTTGGAATTTTTATTATCTAAAGCATGAATTGACCAATTGCGATTGATAAGATAGGAAAGCCGAGTAGTTTCACGCTCTGAATAATTCTAAAGAGTTATGCAATGGTAAAGCAACAGAAACACGTGCAATTCAATTAACGACACTCTAAATTTGTTTGTTGTGATGTGAATTGGATACGAGTTCATGACAATTTTGAAGGGAAGAAGGTAAAGGACCTTTGTGGAATTTTGCATGAAGCAAATCTCGACACTATAAGCATTTCTGCCCAAATTTTAGTTAATGTTTAACTTAGTTTATTTTTTTCTATCAAAAAACAAAAACAAACCCGGATGTTTAAGTACAGGGTGACTCAAAAATCTCAATTTACCATTTTTTTGGTGCAAAAATGTACCTATAGAAGTTACAAGGAAATACTTAGAAAGCAAACTAGACCTACTTATGTATGAAAACGTTTGGGACACCCTGTAGGATCATTTTCATTGTTCAACTAGCATTCAGAAAATGGATGTTTTACTCCAATATTGGTTGTTAAATACTAGGCCTACAACTGTAATTTATAACATTTCCAATGAAAGTTGTATCATCGGAATTAGTACATTCTCACAGTTTACATGAACTTTCTCATAGGTTGGAGAGTTGGTTCTATTATAAGGGGTTGATGACTTCACTGGATTAGCAGCATTGATGAAAGTTTCGTACATTGAGGAAAAAATTAGGTTAAGTCATAGAAAGTTGGTGCTAATTCACAGTGGGTCAATGAGAAAGTGTGCCATTGGCGATACTGAGTTAGCAACATCTTGAGTCTATTAGTATAATTTTTTTGTTGTTGTTTTATCTAGACATTTGTGAAGAGCACCTGATTGGAGTGTGGCAATTGAGTTGACTTTTCTAGGTGTGAAAATGACCTTTGTGTTAGAAGCTGGCAGCTGTCCCATATTTATAAGTTTAAAATCAACACAAGATGACACACAGTCTTTGCTTTTCCGTTCCTTTCCCCGTGCATTAGTTTAAAGATCAATGTTGTATCAACGTTTATACAAGAGGTGTTTCGTTCAGCATGATGAAACTTGTTACGTTATTATTTTTCACACATTTGGCATTGAGTTGCGTCCAAGCACACGAAATATTTAATATTGGTGCCAAGTACTGTAATAATAAGTTGGGGGTTTTATTGGTTTTGGAAACTAATAATGTTCACAGGTAGCCGTTCCAATCTTTCTCATTCCCCTAAGACAAGAGAGTAGAATAAACTCAATTACGATGTGTAGCCAGTTGTTGAGTAGAATTTTGATGCGCATCTGTTAGCTAATGAAAGTTATGGTGTACAAAGATGTTATTTCTAAATCCGATACCGGTACTTTAAAAAAAGTGCCAAAAAAAAAATACAAGAGTTAGTCGAAATACTCTTTTCCAGCATTTTTGACCTAGTTTTGCAGGGCCTATCAATTAAAATGATAAGATAGAAAGATAACCGTCTTAAAGGAATGTTTACTGCTTCCCTATGGAGTTGATGCGCATGCCATTCTCGGGTTAATGCTGCTTTGTATTTTGTAGTCGGGTACAGATTTTGTTTTGTTTTGTTGTTTACGTGTTTTCTCATTAATCGCATTAAAAGTAGAAAGTCGTTTCCAGCACGACCTTGGAATAGTATGCAGCAGTGATAGTACTAGTACTGGGAACTCTGTCGAGTAGAGACAAGTGCCAATAGGCTGTTGAGTGAGCCGATCTCCTCTATGGCTGTCCCACCATTAGCCCAGTTGCCCACTTTCAGGCTGACGTGGTTGTTGTTGTCGTCGTCATCGTGAAATGAGGTGCCCAGCTGAGTGGGTCATAGGTCACTCGGTGGTCTTTGGACCCGCCACTTGTCTATAGTTAGGAGTCGCGTGGGAGGGTGCGGCTAGGACGAGGAAGAAGAAGAGGAGGGTGGTGGTGGTGGTGGTAGCAGCACAGGTTGGAAGCGGAGGAGGAGTGCGAGTTGAATGAAAGGTACCTGTTCCTCGACTTCGAGACAATCGTCGTCGTCCGAAGCATCGGCCTGATCCCGGTGGACCAGGCCCTCGTCGTCCGGTAACTCGATATCAAAGACGCCCGCGTTCATGGTGTTGGTTTCGCTCGGTCGTAGTCACGACAAGAGGCAATGGGAATAGGAGGAGGAACAGGAGTAGAAAGACCGAGACGACGCACCGTTCGGAGGACATACGGACTACAACGGCAGGGAGCGACAAAGAAAGGCTAAGGGATCGCCGTTGAGTCGGGCTCCTCTTTTCCCTACTTTGCCTGCTGGGCTGATTGGCGTTGGCGTCGTTAAGCCTTCTTCTCTCTGTCTCTCTCACTCACTCACTGTCACAACTTAGCTGCTTTTGCTTGTCTTCCTTGGCCATTACGTAACCCGTGAGCCGCTGCTCAGTGCTGACAACAACGAGAATGAGTAGTGAAAGACCGTGTCATCGAAATGTGTGTGCTCTTATTACGAGTGTCCTGCCATTCGTCGGCAAAAAACCGCAACTTGCAGTGGTTTGTTTCTATCCGTTGAATACTTTCGCTTTCGAGTTGGTTGGGGGGACGAAAACCAAACCAACGCAAACCATTCGATTTTTCGCGGCGCTTTTTTACAAACAGAAGCAAACCCATTTGATTTTTTTGCGGCGATTTTTAAGTCAACCGAGTAGAGCCAATCCGACTGGTAAGCCAAACGTGCTTAGTTTCGTGCTGGAAGTAGCATTCATTTGAAATGGTTTAAATCTTGACTTGTAGTTTTTTCAGAAAAAGCATGATGATACTGTACAATATTATAAAAACATGTTTTTTTTTTACAATCTTTTATTTAACTTAGCTCGGGGTTTTTAACAGTCTTCAAAATGGTTCAACTATTTCAGATCGTAGATGTGATTTTTAATCATATTCCGCGTGTCGTAGAGCGTAGCCGTAGAGAGAGACTTTAAATTTGTTGCGCTATCATATCATATATTTAGGGATCGTGTCAATTCTGAGCTATTGTCACGTGAAAAGTCGTTTTTTTTTTCAGGGAGTGTTGCTGATACTGTGTACACAGGGGCGTAGCGCACCCTGTAACCAACGGTGAAGCAAAACACTATTTGTTATTTAAAACAAGAGTATTTGACACACAAAAAATACTTTATATCAGGACCTATCCATTTTCCAAGGAGGGAGCGCTCCTCTCCCGGGCGCTCCGCCTGTTTGTAAATCTTCGTTTCCCATTGTTGTAAATAAACATACATGTATAGTTTACTATATTTGCTGATTGTTGAGGGTGCAAAACAGATTTCTCAACAAAAAAAAACAAACTTTACTATTATAAAGGTTGTAGTCTACCAAAAAAACTAGTTTTTTTTTAAAATTATTAAAAGCCCACTTTTGTGTGTACATGTAGTCCATTGTTGCCTTTCAAATCTACAATTCTTTACCGCACCCTTATAATCATGACAAAAAAATGACGAATAGGAAAATAAACTTTCCTATCTCAACCGACAAGATAAAAAAACCTTCTTTACAAATCCAACGTTTCGATCTCCTTAATAAGGTCTTGTTCACGGAAACACAACACCAGACACAATGCTTTGGTGTCAATTACCTCTATATGTAAATTTATGAAAAATTTGACTGTGGCAAACCTTGTCAAATATTATCGTTTAAGAGAAGTTCTTCGAATGTTAAATGAAAGTGGGCACTCACTACATTATTATTTTGAATTTTTCGATTGTCAAAGTCGTTCTAGACATTCAACAGCTTACAAGTTCAATGTGCCTTATTTGTTATCAACAAATATCAAACGCCGTTTCCCATATGTTGCATTGGATATGTGGAATATGTTATAATATCTTTTAAGAAAGCTGGCTTTGTGTCCCATTACATGTACTCTTATTTAACATTATTTAGATGTAGATAGGCGTTTGCGCCGATATATTGTTTTTTCATAGGCTTCCTGTTTTCCCTTCCCATATATGATCCCTTGGATCGCATGTTCCAAAAATAAAATAAATAAATAAATAAACAGAAAAGCACCGACAGCTATTATTATAGAATCTCCTATTCCCAGTGCTATTTCACATCAACAACTCTAAGGCTCCAAACCAACGACCAACTCAAATTCACACTTCCCTGTCTAACGGAAAACACGCGCTGCGTGAACAAGACTTTATTAAGGAAGTCGAAACGTTGGATGTGTGAAAGTAGATATTTTTACCTTGTCAGTTGAGGTAGACAAGATTATTTTTTTTTATTTATTACTTTTTGTCATTGTTGCCTTTGCTATTGTCAAACAAAATCCAAAACAGCTTCTCAAATAATTTTTCTTTCGCTTTTCCCTACGTACTACTTTTCATATCGTATTCAAAATGAAGTCAATTGGGTAAAAAAGAATACTGTTTAAAACTTTCAATTACATTGTTGGTAATGTGGTGATCGATAAGTTGGTTATTTTGCCAATCACGAAAGTGATATTTCACTTCTTCAATAACGTTTTTTAAAACTTGAAAATGACACGAAGGTTTCTTGTACCTGATGCAAAGGCGAAAATAGGCGAAAACTCTATAAACGTTACGAATCGAGCGCATCTTGAATACTGAATCATCATATCAACTTAACGGTGAAATAATCTGTTTCGAATCAAACTTTAGTCAAAAAACTTTATTAACAAGAAAAAAAATGACAAAAGTCAACTGATTTCAATCTTGTAGCGTTTCGATTTTAAAGTATCTTGCTGCTACAAATTCACTTTGGTAATTCTTGGAGGTTATCACACAAGTTCGTCAGCTTTGGAACTGACTTCTCGTATCACTTACCACATTAGTATAATTTCCATCACTAAAACTGATGGGTTTATGTATTTGTTGCAAAATTTCCTTATAAAAAAAAAATAAAACACGCACACAATATAAGTTAGATTGCTGAATCTCGTTTGTGATTCAGATTAGCTCGCACAAAGTTTTGACACACTTGTGTCGAAAATCTTCATCACGAGAACGTAACATTACAAGTGGTGCCATTGGTCCACGCCCATTCAGGATAGACGTCTAGATTAAACATGGACATTCCTAAAGTGTTGATCATTAATATCAACGATCCGACGCACAGAATATTCATGACGAACCCTGGTTTTGCCTAAAGGAAAAATGAAACCAATAAGCTTAGTTTTGTTTATTTTTTTTAGCTTGTTTTCCATACTCTCAAGAAATGAATAGAAATAATCTTACCATTTGAATGTTTGTCATTTTCAACGTTTCGAACACGATAGCGTTGGGGGGCGTTGCAATGGGCAACATGAAAGCGTAAGAACACGCTACTGTGGCCGGCAACATCAAAAAAAGTGGATTGATGCAAATGGCTCGAGACTGAAAAAGAACAAGAAGAAAACAGGATAAATCGTCGCGCTTTCCTGACAGGTTCAAAAATCAATAAATTTGGTTCTAATTATTTTTACCATGTCTACAAGAACTGGCAGGAGAATGGTAGCTGTGGCCGTGTTACTGGCAACCTCCGTGAGCATAGCTGTGGAGAAAGATATCACTGTAACGATGGCAATAGGTGGCCAATGTCTTAGGGTCGTTAGTTGTAACCCTAGCCACTTTGAAAGACCAGACGTCTAAATAGATAAACAAATACAATAATTAAGTCGATTTTTTTTTTGTCATTTAAGCTCTTTGCGAGTACAGTAGTTTGCGACACAATAAAGAGAACTAACTGCAAACTTACCGACGAGGCATCTGCCAGTGCAAATCCACCACCCATTAGTAAGAGAATTCCCCAAGGGACTTTGCGTTCAACGCTGGACCAGGTCAGAGCACGTTGAGGTGGCTTGTCTAGCGTCTCATCTTAAAAAAAAAAGGACCAAACAAACGTTAGAAAATGAACTTGCTTTAACGTTCTAAAGACGAATTTTCATGTGAGCGTTAATGCGTTAACGCGCGCGTTTGAGCGCACATGGAGATCACCTTAACGACTAACTAAAGAGATGATGAAACGTGTCATGGTCACCTGATAAACGTGTACAAAAAAAGTCGGGTTTGCTAGGTGCCACGAACATGAGGAATACGATCAACATCCCTGCCACGGAATCTTTAATTCCCCTAGAAGTGAGAAATAAAATAATGGGTGAAGGTTTTTACGTCGTAAAAAATGTGAGGAGGTGGTTCATCGAGTTTGTTACGTAACGTACTTGTGTGGAAGATAATCAGCCCAACCGGGAATGAATTCGGGACTTCGGAAAGCCCAAAGAAAAACCAACACGAGGAATAAAAACAGAATAATGAATTGGTGAAACCTGCAATGACAAGAAACAAGCTTAAGTTATTATAATCCAAATAATAGTAGCGGTGATTGACAGAGTTGTTGAGAATGATAATAATTGACTTACGTCATTGGTCCCATGGCGATGTACTGCTTTTTGATGAGTTCCTTTACTCTTCGCACATCTTTTTGATCGTCTTTCTTGCATCTACAAAAATAAAATAAATGGATGTCACATACGGATTGCTTCAAGGAAATTACCATTTATTTTCAAGTAACAATGCAAACTTACAAATGCCTGAAACCCAAGATGGAAACTTGTAGCCATAGCCAGGCGAGGACCAACATGACGATCAAAGATGGAACATTGAAAATCATCCAGGTGGCGAAATTCACACCCGTTTTGCTTCCAAAATTCCTGCAAATATATGTAAAAATGTTTATCGACGTGTTTTTTTTTATCGTATTTTGCTGATTTAGATAAGACTTTAAAAAACAAACTAACACCATTGCTAGTTTCACAAATAAGATACCATTGTTTCCTGACATTGTAAATTGTTTTATTTAGTATTCGAATTTAGTTCACTCTATGTTTATAACGCAGGTTAATACTCCCGTCGATTTATTACTTATTGACAAACACGCTTCCGCCTGTTTATCAATTCAGTTTATTTCTAATATTTTATTTCTCGCTTCAAAGTGGTTTTATTCGTATTGACTTAATTCGTTCGGTATTCCAGGATTTTCTAATCCTATTTCGAGCTATTGAGTTACGCGAGCGGGATTTATTGTCTAGATATCCGCATATACCGGTACTGTATAATATGGTATACTCGTAGTACTGTATCTAAGTTTCACTGTGGGATTAGCGAGGATTGGTTTGACAAAGAGATTATAAATGTCTTACGCTGAAAGGTTTTCCATGAGAACAAGATTAGTTCCTGTTCCGGTGATCGTGCCCGTTCCTCCCAGGTTGGCAGCATAAGCAATCGACAGTAAGATGCATCTTCTCATTCGGCTCTTTTGAGCAATGGCTTCTTTGGCTAATCTAAGTGGAACGAACAAATATAGCTTAGTAACTGTTCTTGAGCGGTAGATACACGATATAAAAAATATATATTGACGGAAATAAAATAATTACTCCAATTCAGTCTTCGCCCGCGATTGTTTATTTTCCACAACAATCTCTGTCAGAGCTTCGGTACTTCGCCCTTCGACAAATTCTTGATTATCTAGATAAACGAATAACCGGAATCAGCAAATCAGGATTTACTGCAACCAACACGCCCTTGCACAACAACAGTTTTTGCGCACACACACAAAAATGAATACGAAGAATATCGGATTTTGCTTACTGTTGGGAGGTGTACTAATGGTGGAGATGGGCGAATCATCCACCGTCTTGACCTCTTCCTTATTATCTAGGAACAGTTCACTGATGATGGATTCGACAATGGGAATCATCATCGCCGTCGTAGCCGTGTTACTGATCCACATGGACAAAAATGCTGTCGTACCCATGAAGCCTAACATCAACCTTTGAGTCAGAAAGAAACGTACAACTTAGCATGCATTCCAATTATACATCGACTAATTAGCCGAACGTTAACAAAGTGTATTTCAACGGAGTTTACGTACCACTTTATACTTCCACCCACGACCATTAAAATCCGCAAGGCAATTCGCCTATGTAGGTTGCAATCTTCGATAGCAATGGCGGCGATGATACCCGCTAATAACATCATATTGGTTTCCTGGGGATATTGGAAAATGAGTCGAGTGAAGACAGTGCAAATGTCAATGTGAAAAAAAGCGTTAGTGAGAAATCGATCTGTGCCATTTTATAATATAAAAAGGACTAGATGTATGCCCGTCAATAATGACGGGGTATTTTTGCGTTTTTTGATTTTTGTGTACAATTTAGTTTGGGTATGATAACACATGTATCACAAAGATATATACAACGAGTTATTCTTTATCATACAGTTCATTGTTAGTATTCTATCTCGTGAATATCATTGTTTATCTCACGTTGTTGTGGTAAACCCCGTGGATTTAATGTGTGACTTGTACACACACACTAGGGTGGTCCTTACAGTGGGGAAAAGCAAACAAAAGTTTTATATTGAGTCGGAACACCAGTTTATCTTGTTTCAATATCAATGAATTTGAGATGAATTTAGAGGTCGCTACCAGAGTTGGAAACATTGGTTTGACACATACTTGTACTGTAGGAAGGGGAAGCTTTATTTTGAAGAGGTGCACCAGCGTATCTTGTTCCAATATTCAAAAAAGTAATAATCCTAAAATTTGACCTATTTTAGATGACATTTAGAGGTTGCTTTCATAGTTGTGACAAATTTGTTTGAAACATACAGTAGGTAAGCACGCGATTTTTCAAATCTTGGTAGCGACCCCTAAATATTGCTCAAAACTTGCCTAATTTTTACCAAAATTTATTTTTTTCATAGTGGAACAAATTCAAAACGTGTCCCATCCATTTTTTTAAAATTTATAAATATGAACCACCCATACATACAGATACAAACAAAAGCAAATTATATAGATTTAAAATAGGTAGTTTACCTTCATGTAATTTTTGCATACAGCATCCGTTGTGGTGACTCCGAGCAACGGAAAAAGCACGACAGGGAGCAGGGAGGTGACACCTAAGGGCACCACATCGCACATCCAAAAGATAGTGACCACCAATACCCCATAAGCGCATTTTGCTTCCTGCGATAAAATGTTTTTGAAAATTCAATAAAAACCTTGTATGATAATTAGAAATTGTTATGAACTTACTAGCAATAACAAATGCAAATAGTTGACTAGTTAATCATTCATAGAATTTGTTTTATATTATACTCTTTATATTAGCTTCACTTGTCAGTGAGTTGTGAGTTAGTGAGTGAACGAATTGAACTTATACTGCCATCTACAGTCGTTCATGAGAATATATTGTATAGTTCAATGTACCAAAAAACGCATAAAACGGAACTGCATAAATCAAAAACCGCATTAGGTCCAATGTATAAAAACAAAATCGCATATGTAAATAAATAAATAAATCGAAAATTGCAAACTTTTGTTATTACTCAAAACTCGCGTAAATCAAATATCGAATGACTCAACGAGCGCATAAATTAAAATTCGCATAAATCAAGACGTGCATAAATCAAAATGGACAACAAACATCGAATCATTTAAGGTTGCATAAATTTCAATTCGCATAAATCGAAACATGCAGAAATCAAAAATGAATTTTTTGCTTTATGTATTAAATACAGTATATTTGTATATGACAGTACGGCATATAAAGAGTATCCTTAAAAATAATTTTTTTTTAATGTAACGCTACTTGTTTTGATCATCATCAGTCTATTTATAAATATAACCTATCTTACTGAATGAATTGATCTTTGGAAACGCTATACTGTGCAGTAGATATATTGGAGTTTATGTAACCCAGATACTAGTTACATGTTTTTAGAATGTCGGCGATATCGCTAACTTGAACAATAAGTAACATTATCTAAGTATACGGGGAAGTGACCCAAATTTTCCATTCTTTCTTAAGTGATTTGGGAGGACTTGCACTTGAAAATGCGGTAACATTATCTTCGCTTTACCCGAGAAACGTAAACAAATAGCATTTGGTTGGTGGTTTGCCAAGATGTCGACTCGATAGGTTGATATCAATTAGATAGACACACACACACAGAGACAGACTTTTGATCGAGTTGAAATAAGTCGAATACAGTAGTTTTTTTTTAACGCTAGAAGACAACAGACCGGTCCATAGCGCTGAAATCAAGTATATTATGACCGCTTGGTTTATATTTTTTATTAATATCCGACAATACCTATAATTTGTTATGAAAAGTAATAACAGTGATAACAAAAAAATAGTACGCTATATAGTACTTTTTTTTCCTATTCACTCCTATTTGGCAAACCATTGTCAAGGTAAACTTTCGCTTCGTTGATCAATCGTAAGAACGTGTTGTTTTTATACATAATAGCCTCGATTGGGTTATCACAAGAAGTTTGTGCAAAACTTGTTGCTAACCACGCGACCTTGAATGTGAACCTGCAGAAGCTAATCGATTTTTAATTAATTCGATAACTGATAAAACTATTGCACTTTTATTGACCAACCTCTAAAACCTAAATAACTAGCTCGAGTGACCAATATGTGAGTGAAGCTGGTTTTGTAGAAGGTTGTAGGAAAGCTTCCTGTTGGGGGGAGTCTTCAATTGAAAACCTAGTTCGGTGAAGTGCTATGTTTATCTAACTACGGAGTGAACCGTATAATCGAAACTACATTAGAGAAATTATTTGGAGGCAGCGAAGATACAAAGAAGATGAAATGTTCGATGATGCAGATGAGTTTCGCAAACTTGTTTTTTTGTATTTCGTCACGGTTTAGTAACGATGCTCGATCCTTCGAATTTCTCAAAATGACCATGACAAAGGATGGAATGCAATGTTCCGGTTAAATTTCATTGTTTCGTATTCTTGTTTAGTAAACATTCGGCATTGATTGCTAGAAAAGTTTTTTTTTGTTAAATTGAGTGTGACTTACACGTATTATTATTATTATTATTATTATTTTTATTATTATTAACTTATTGAATTGTGTGAATCATTTGTACGAGATGATTTATACAGTCAGACCATTGCAAAACGAAAAATGTTATTTGGTGATTGATAAATGACCAAGGATGTTTCTGCTTTGTTGGCCTTGGCCGAAAGGAATAAACTACAGATGAAAAATAACGATAGCCCACTCACATTGAATATAATACATTTATGAATACACATAAGAAAGCTATTTCGAACTGGGTTGCAAGAAGGTAGCAAATCGACTGAAATAGGTGAGTTAGCGTTTACAAAGGTGTATATGTGGAAAAACCATCATCGTCAAGCTGTACTGCACGTAAGGTTTATGTAAGAGAGAAATTGATTCTCAATGAGGAAAAAACAACATCACTCGTTGATGACATGAAGTTGTCATTTGACAAACCACTTCAGTCAATCAAAACGAGCGTAGTAATATGCGGTTAAAAAGGAAATCTTTTCATGTGTAAATAAGGCAGCGTTCGTTTACATCGCGTCAATATCTGAACGAAATGTCTTTGAAACCTTTCATTAGGTTATTAGGTAACTCTGCGTTTATTTTATTTATTTATTTTTTTGCACATTGCTTATCAGTCATTGAGTGATACGACCACTGTGACATCGTGCACAGCAGTAATCATCTACTATTGAATGGTTTATTTTTCAATATGTGAAAAACAAAGATGATGCCATAAACAAAAATTGTGAACCTAGTGAAATTCCTTCGGACATCGTAACATTTGTATTATATTGTATAGTTGTATTTGTTTGTAAATTTATGAGAATTCCATTTATGCGTGTTTTGAGTAGTTTTATTTTTTATTTCTGCACTTTTTGATTTATGCGAATTTAAATTTATGCGCATTTTGAGTAATTCGATATTTGATTTATGCGAATTTAAATTTATGCGCATTTTGAGTAATTCGATATTTGATTTATGCAAGTTTTGAGTGATTCCAGTTTTGATTTCTGCAATTTTCGATTTATTTATTTACACAGGCAATTTTTTTTCACATTGGACTTAATGCGGTTTTTGATTCCTGCGAAGGGCTTATGCGGTTCTTGTTTTATGCGTTTGGTACATTGATTGGACTATACAGTATATTCAAATGAAAGACTGTAGATTTTCTCTTTACTAGCATCTGTTAATGGTTTTTATCGATTTTCAACGTTTGTCTTATTTGATTTTGTTATAATTGACTTTATGTATTACCAAATTAATATGGTTGTGTAACCTTATGTATTTTACGTTTGTGGTCGCTTTGGACCGTTGAATTTTAAAAATAAAAATAAAACAGATGGCAGTATTGCCAGAATTCTCAGCTCGTTCACTCACAAACTTAATCAAGTGAAGCTAATATAAAGAGTATAGCAACTATTCAGAATAGGTTGAAATATACGTATAAAAAAACAACAAAAACAAAGTAGAGTAAGTATTTGGATATACTGTACCTGAGTTCCCACGTGAAAAATGAGAGGTAAGAGAATCAGTGGCACGGCGACGGTAACGTACCACTTCCACCTTCTGGCTGCTCGCTTCGGTAGAGTATTAATCATCAGCTGGATGAGACGAGAATGAACGATAGACCTGACTTTTTTTAACTATCTTCTAATATGCACCTAAAAATGGAAAAACAGAACATGGTTATTCGGGTTTTTGTCCAAATCATAGTTGTTCGGGCGATTCGTGTCAAGGCTGCAACCCCAACCTTAATCATTCATTTTTAGTCGACCGTGACACTTTGGGTTTTGCTTTTCCCCAAAGACTATCCGCTGGTCATTCATTTCCTTATCTGTCTCGCGATAGGAAGCCCTTCTTTTGTTGGAGAAAAAAATGTCTCGCGCGATAAGAAGGAAAATTTAATATCATAATAAAATGACGCATAACCACTCTGCTTAGTCAAACCATAGTCAAACCATTTTGGTCAAACTTAGATAAGTTGACTTCATACAAATCGAGCATGTTCGAAATAAAAAGTACCGACACCCATATATATATAGTTGGTAGGTGAAGGTCTGCTGGTTGTGACACAAACGCGTAATTTTACTTTATTATCAGTAAACCAAGTCTGAAATGTTTTAACGCTATTACTCAACCCCCATGACTAAAAATATTGCTTAAGCTTTGTTTATTTAGTGTTTTTTTTTTGTACAAATTTTGTGCAATCCTTTGGTACACATCGGTTCAGTTTATTGGTCTTAAAAAGAAATGTTTGTCGATTGTACAGTCGATTACTTTTGTGAAGAATGATTTGTCACGTGTTCGTTTATGGATGTTTGCTTTGAATAGAAGCAGTCAGTCCGAGTCAAGTTTAACTTTCGTGTTGACTTTGGCGTTTTAAAACATGCTCGACGATATTTTCTCTCACTATAAGGACGTTCGCATTCATTTTATGTTGTATCAAAACACGTTGGCCGCGCGCACCACGTGGTTGCTTGTCCATTTTGGCAGGACTAACTGTTTAAAACTGTTTCATCTTTGTGAAGTTCTAAGTTAAAATGATGCATCTCATCGCGATGAGATACAAAATATGCAGTTGGTAAACTGAGAAGATGGAATGCTAGCTACCTCGATAAATTTTGAGACCGGTTAAAAATAAGGGCACATGGCCAAATAGTTTCGTGGATGACAGAGAAACGAAAGAGTTCAATTACTAACCTGTCGTGTTTGTAAGTAGCGTGTGTAGTCTACACGATGTGATGTCCAATTTTTATTGAGAATCTTCGCTTGACTTGTGTGATATATAGAACTGACAACAGACAGGCGAGGAAGTCGTTTATCCGTCCGCGTGTCTGGGACAAAAATGCAAAGATTCCTATTTTACTTGTCTGTTTCTTTTTCTCCTACACACCTGTGTACGCCCCCTCTCGGCCCTTTTCACCAAGCCAATGAAAACGCAGATTGCGAGTCGCGATCGCTTTTCATTGGTCCGAGAATTGTTAGCAACAAGTCGTTTTCCTTCTAAACTTGCAGAAACGTGAAGATGACTCGATACAAAATACGTGTTCGGAAACTGAGAAACTGGGGACTCCCGAGTGCAAGTGCAATTTTAGACATGGCAAAACGGTTTCTGTTGAATTCCTTTCTGACTCAACCCTGTTACCAGGACCTGCCTATCCTTTTAATTTTTTGTTGTTGTTAGGATTTATTTCGTCATAATAAACACTATTTCGTTGGAATCACCTGATGTTTTTTTTTTAATTATGACTTTGTGGTTAGTTTGTCAATGTATGTTTTTTTTTTACCATTATATATTGTTTTATTATTTTTTTTTTTGGCGTAATGTAGTAGTCGTTTACAAATTTAACAAGTCGTGAAGTTTATCGTAGTAAATAAAGTCTTAAAGCGAACCAATGTATTGACCTATTTGTTAGGTAGAATGATAATTGCCTTCTCCAAGATTCATTGAGAGAGAGAGGGAAGTAGCCATTTGCCCCTAGTCCCTCGAAAGTGGGTACTCACTTAACAATGGCCTCATTTCTATGTCAATTTTAACTAGCGACAAAAACATTTTCACTTCCAACACCTTTTGCACATTATCTCAATATCACACGTGAAATTTCATTAGGCGCAATTCCAATTTTTACATAATCCGCTTTTGTTTTTTTTTATTCGGTAAGCGATGTATTTTTTTTTCTTCATTAACAATTTTTATTAATTGAACTAGTTTTTGTTACTTTTGCATAATTCCGTGTACGGTCAGAAAGCCACGTTTGTTTGTGTTTTTTTTTCTTCCTCTCTCCACCACTCCCCCTTGACGTACTTCGTTACGCCCCCTGCCGAATGAAAATGTTGTTGTACGATTGGTAGCGAATGTTATTCCTGGTTGCTTTAGCATCATGACACTTTTTCCTTTAATTTAACCACGAAATAACAGCGACATTTCATAACCTTCGAGAAAACCTGCCGATCGTGCCTGGAAATTCGAATAAGCGATGCATCCTGTGATAAGCATTTTCATATTTGGATCCAAAAAAAGACCATGCTCGTCGAATAACATTCCCTTCGGCAACTAAATACTACAAGTCATCATTGTCATCCATAGCCCACATGAAGCACCGTCGGGAATAAACATCGTAAAAATGCATTGAACTTCTCAGAAAAGCAGGACCATTTCCAGGAACCCGATATTTTTTTCCTTTACTTCTTTTTTGTTGCGTTTAAACCAATCATGTGTTCCACCGTAATACCGGTATGGTATGGTGTGATATTGAAACGCCAGGAAAAACCCCTGTGAACTGGTTATAGAAGCAAAAGATAAAGGTGCTTGAGCTTGGCATGAAAGGGTTGGGCTTTGCAGGAATGGGTTGTGCCAGTATTTTTCTTAGGAACTCTGTTCCATTATGCTGTGGTATTTCGTTATCTCTATTTTTTCAAGTATTTTTTTCCTATGCAAAGAAAGCATGTTTAAATAATAAAACATGACAAAATACGTACAAATAGAAGATACTGCATATTATCTTTTCACCGAATTTAATTTCTGTTGGTTTTGATTATGATAAGCCTAAGTGGATGTTGATCATTACGGTGCTGCGTGCTTAATGACGTGTGGTTAGTGGAAGTAGTCGAATAAAATAAAATAAAAACGCCAATCAATTTGACGAAATTGACTTTACAATACAATTTGATGAATTTTTTTATCACTTTGCTACAATGCGTTGTATCAACTAGATAATTTAAGGCATGTTGATCATGTGATAATGATAAAGCGAAAGAAAAATGCAAACAAAACTTGAATGTTATAACTTGATTAGATATGTATTAACTTGACTTTCAAGTGTGTATGGTTCTAAAGCCATTGCTCCATCAATTCGAGGCATCCTGCTTCTTCTGCATATGAAGGGCTTCGGGCAATATAATGATAAGTCGCATTTTTCAAATTGTTCAAGAAAGCCTTTTTCCTGGTGAGTCCTATCACTAGTCTCCTATCCAAACTTCTATCCATAGAGTACCATACTGAGCAACAAGGTGATTTTCTATATTATGCTGCCATTTTATGAAAAATCCATGAAGTGATAAAGTGACATGCTAGAATCCACTGTTAAGAACACTTTGATGTAAAAATGTCATTTTTGAGAAAAGAGTGAGGCTTATCATTATATTGCCCGGAGCCCTTCATATCCACAAGAGCACAGATGTTAAAATCTTTAATATAACTTTGGTTTGTTTGTTTTTTTTCTTCTTCTAAAGATGTTAGGTTAGTTGGACAAGGAAAAAAACTACAATGGTGGAAGATCTATTTTCAGCACACTCAGGCACTTGGGATTTCCAACGAATTCGTATAGTCATGTGCATCTTGATTACCATCACCAGTTGATGTAGATTGATGCTAACGTTAGGGGGGTCAGCTGGTATCGCCTTCCTTGAGGCTACAGGAAGGTTCTTTTGGCGGACAGTCAGGAAATTCCCGAAGATTGGGATTGTTCACTTCCATGGGGTGAACGCACACACACCTAGTTTCTCCCGATGTGGGATTGTAAAGCTGTCTGGGTACACCGATCCAATCTCTGTCGACACCCCCACTGAAACGAGAAAAGATAATGATTAGTGTTACCTTTTAATGGTGGTAGCTTAAAACTTGTCATCTATTGACGGTTCTGTCAAGATTCTGTTATCGAGTTTGTTTGTTTGGTTTTTCAGAAGAGTTTCTCTTCAAAGATCGTAGGTCAGATCTGAATAACCACTTTGCCTCATCATCTCGTATTGAGGCAAAAGAAGCCATAAAGTGAAATTTTTTTGGTGACAAGTTCTTTTTTTTTCACCCTACTAAGCAAGAGAGGGTTATGTTTTTAGGATGTATGTATGGTCTTTTGTTTTCTCCTACAAGCTAAACGGCTTGATAGATTTTGATTAATGAAGTGAAGTGTCGACGTGCTCGTAAGAGTCTCACGAGTGTCACTGAGTATATGCAATCAATTAAAAACCAATATGGCTAACGCTATATGCCATCGTTTATGCGCAGTCAGGTTTTTAGTTTCACTTAAGAGATGTGAGTTTCTACATACAAAAACAAGACGACTCGATGAATTTTGATGAATGAAATGTCTATGGATTTGTCTTAGTCTATCGAGTGGCACTGGCTATATGGCGTCAATGAAAAACTAATATGGCGAACGCTACATGCCATATATCCATTATTCTTTACAACTTCCTGCAGAATAAATGGCTCGATAGATTTTGATGAATCAGGTGTCCATGGACTTGTCTTAGTCTCACGAGTGTCACTGTTACCAATGACACTGTTATGCTGTTACCAATATGGCGGATGCTATATCCAGTATTAAAGAGTATGCTTAAAAAGCATTTTGAATGTTCTCGTTCATAATTAATTTTTGTTTATAAAGATTTATTAAGGGTACTGTTGTAACAACCTGCGCGTAGAACACCAAACTCTTCCGCCTTCATTTTTGGCCCACTCGGAGTTACATCCAGGAAATCGGTTTTGGTCTTGGTCTTTAAGCCCTTTTTGTCGATAACCTTCCGCAATAGCGTCTTCTGCCTTTCTAAGCGCTTCTGTAGGATGGCCATGAGCATCGTAATATCTACCGATCAGCTTTCCTGTGAATGACAAAATAATTAATCATTCAGTGCTTCCTCGATAATTGTTCAGGGACGAAGCTAGTTTTGTATTCAAAAGAAATCAAAAGAGGGAATGTAGTTTTGTTATTGTTGTGTGTTGTTTTGTTTTTTTCTATTCGACGGTGGGTGGAGTGATGCTGTAATAAGTATACTGTATGATGTTTACATAACTAGTATTTTGTTAAAAGTTGTTTTAGAGTCAATGAATTTGAAATTCATTCAGGGCCGTGTACAACTGAACCCCTCCCCCCTAATTCAGAAAAAAAGTTTTTGAAAGGGTGCTTTCCTGTTATAACCGGGGCGTGTCTGATGTTGATATTTGCTTTGTACTGGTTTATTTTGTATGGGTTTATTTTGCAGGTTAGATTAGGAAAAACAAAGAAACGTATTAAATGTATGATATTGTTTTCCTAGCCTAACCTGCAAAATAAACCCATAACCAAGTACAAGCAAATAGCAACTCAGACTCGCCCTGGCTATAACAGGAAAGTACCTTTGAAAGTATTGTACATAGTGCACTTTAATACACTATCTATACTATGTTGTGAACTTTAGTAGTGTATTTCATATAATGTGATTATACCGGTAGCAGTATTGTACTAAAATGTGCTATAAACAAGTTAACGCTATTTTGTCAACCTTCTCCACCGACCCTTTTTGAAAATCCTGCACACGGACCTGTATTTAATCAATCGAAATGAATGACAGTTGCTCACCTTTATAGACATAGTCTTTTTTGTAAAATTTCAGCCAGTTGTCCAGCTCGAGCATTTCGTCCGCGGTGAAATCGGTGATGTCATCCGACAACTTATCCGCTTCGAATTCGCCCGTCACGAAACTTCTCGTCGCATCGCGACCTGAGGTTGATCGTGAAAGATAAACGTAAACCTCGTGGTAATGATTATAATTTTATTTTATTCAATACTTCGCGGGATGAAGTGAATTCTTCCAATACTCCAAAATAATACTTCCTAGTATTCCAAATGATTTAAAAGGAAAAAATGTAAACAAGTTCGATGGGGGAAAACCTAGCGTCCAATGGATAGAATTTGCAGTTTGAAGAAGCCGTGTTTACGATTTTTTTCTTCGTTTGGAAACACGATCTTAGCGTGAGTAAATATACACCGCCTTGTCTATTTTATAACGAGGCCAGTAACGGTTCAAGAAGATACTTTGTAGGTTGACTGACAGTGATGTAACGTAACTGGTGGGGGGAGACACTTGTTACGATAAGAGAGATCTTTTTCTGTGATCTTTTCTGTGCTGGCATCAGATTTCATATCCCATTTTACAACTTTCCTAGTTGATTGACATGGACAAATTTACCTGAAAAATGGTGATAGGCTCCTCCTGGTCCATAATGTTTTTCTCCACGCGAAACGTCGAAAACTTGTCCTAAAATGGCCAACCTCAAACCACTTTTTGTCGCCCCATCAAATTGACTCAGTTCAGCTACTGTTATAAGTCTTTCTGTGGGGAAAGAAGAATGAAAATCATCTGCGAGTTGGAAGTTGATAGATTAATTTATTATTCCCCGTTTGTTTGCGGAAGTATGAATGAAAAAGGTGTTTGATGACAACTCGGATTAATGTGACACAATGTTTGATGGATTTTTTTTAATGTCTCTTTTTGTCGTATTTATTTCTGCGAGTTGATTTATGTTGGGAAATTATTCTTATACAAATGAAGGATGTTAAACATTTTTATTAGATGTTACATCAGTCATCCAACCTTAAAACAGTGGTGTCCTTCTATTCTAAACAACGTTAAAAATTAACAAGTACATTTATAAGCATACTCTTTATATAGCCTACTGTCATTGCAGATAATACTGTATTGTACATGCATAATGCAAAAAAAAAATCCATTTTTGATTTCTGCATGTTTCGATTTATGCGAATTGAAACTTGTGCAGTTTCTTGAGTCATTTCCATATTCATTTTACGCGTGTTTTGAGTAATTCCATTTGATTTCTGCACGTTTCGATTTACTGGTATGCGAATTTCGATTTATGCGAAATTAAATTTATCCGATCGTTGAGTGATTCAATTTTAAATTCTCACTTTATGATTAGCTACAATTTTTACATGTTATTCATTTTACCTAGTTTGTAATCGTCGTCTGTTTCTATGTATTAAGTTCAATTTGTTGTAATCCCAGTTTTGATTGTGACCCCATGGGTTGTTTTATTGTAATAAATAAATAAATTCGATATTTGATTTATGCGCGTTTTGAGTATTTCCATTTTTGATTTCTGCAATTTTCGATATATTTAATTATATAGTATATGCGTTTTTTTTTATATTGGACTTATGCGGTTTTTGATTTATGCGAGTTTTGAGTATTCCCGCGGTTTCTGATTTATGCGAATAACTTTATGCGTTTTTTTTTTTTTTTTGGTAAATTGAATTATACAGTATATTCTCATAAACGCAGCATATGTTCAATTCCCTTACTCACAAACTCACAGGTGAAACTAATAAAAAGTATATAAAATTAAAAATCATTAAAAAATATTTGCTATTCAAGCACGAAAGACAAAAAATCGACCGTATATGTGGATTTGATATTGTCAATTCCTGAACAAACTTTTTTCATGTCATCAATTGATTTATCTGAAAGCCTCTGTCCTTATAATAAAGTGGGGTGTTCTAAATTACTACTCTAACGAAATTTTCGTTTATTTTAATTGCTGTTTCCGTTTAGCACAAAAACAGCTTGGATTAATAAATTTATTTTATAAATTTTGATATCTTTTTTGATACAAAATCTTTGAGTTTTGTTGTTTTTTTTTTCAAAGAAAAAGTAAAAGGAAACTGTGGTTAACGAATGGTTTCTAAAGTGAATCGGTTGAGTTTCGGTTTGTTAGTACATGATTTTTCAATGGCAACCATGTTTACCGAACCATAAAAAAACAACTCGTGAGCCTTTGTGGGCGCCGGTACCTGCGTGTGCAATGCCTACGCAGGTGAACGTTTATCAAAAATGTTCAAGTTTGTTAATGCTTTTCCCCCAGTGTGAAAAGGCGTGTCACAAAAGTGGGTAAAAGTCCCACCAACCAAAACGAAACTCGTCCCCATCGGAGAGGTTCGCTCACCTGCGTGCTGGGGCGGCGTTTCACCTGTGCGTTTGACGACGTCATCGTTCACCTGGGAATCGCCATCGTCGAACAAACTGACGAGCTTATCAAGGTGCTGCTTGAGTGCGGGACAAAACACGAGCACCTGTTGGTAGTCATAATATCGCGATAAGAGAATCGCGGCAAATGCGACCAGTGTCGCTATCCACATGAACACCCCCGCACGACCCATGGTGGGTATTTTTTTAGTTGACTATAGGCTTACAATCGGTCAAAGAAATTCTTGTCCAGCCACCCACACATCCGACATACACACACGTGCTGCGCTAGTTGCACCTTTTTGCTGACAGGAACCGCTTTCGACTTCCTAGATAGTTTCTGTTCAGTTTTCTTTCTAACTAATTGAGCACCAATTCAAAATAAAAAAAGCAAAGCCATTTAAGTTTTTATTCAAACAAACCAAAATAAACTTTTTATGAAAGTTTATTTAGTTTTGTTTTATTGGAAAAAGTAACTCTTTCCGTCTCAAAATATGGTTTTTACATTTCATCTAAAACTTCAAATATGGATAGTTTTATTTAGGAAATTATAAATTTTATTGGCTTATCTTCTAAACGTGATCTTCTCTCTGTTATATAAGATAGTTAGTGAAACATGCGATTTAATTTGTTTATTTTTTGAATTCAATTTGTTTATTTTTTGAGGCTGTCATGTCAAGTCAAAATGTATGCGATTCAACATGACTCCCGTTATGACTGCAATATGGCTTCAGAAAAGTATGCGTCACATAGTACAGACATTAAATCATAATAATTGACAGTTGAAAAGCGAAATAGAATATTACAGCTATAACGAAAGTTCGACAACCTACTGGAGCTCTAACTTTTGGATCACCCTATATAATAAATCAAAAATATAGAATACTCGGTACCGTAAGCATATTAGTAAATAGAACAGTGCACTCTGAAATACATAATGCAGTATCTTTATAATTTACGCAAACTAGCCTACATCAATTTTGAATTGTAATCAAGCAGAGTAACGTAAACCACAATTTGGGACACACAAAATAAAAAACCTAGCCAAATGTAAACCATATTTTGAGACAGGGGGTGGGGTATAAAATATAAATATTCATATATGGTTGGCTCAAAATTTTAAAACCAATACCTTGTTCATTTTATTTTTACTGTTTATTGATGTCCGATTGCAATAGTGACAAACAGTGGACTTTGTAGGACGAAGGATGAGTGTTCTAAGCCATTTGTCATCGTACCAATTTCGGATGTAAAGTTTTTGGTATAGCGTTCTCTGTTTGTTTGTTTGGTTTTTTGATTTTGGATGAATGTACCTTAATACTTAACTTAACCAAGTTTCGTGAAAATTAGGCTGTTTTTGCATTTATGAATGCCCGAACAAATACACAGACAGATGGAAATAGAAATTCATTTATATCGGACTGCTCAAATACATTGTTTTTCTGGAAGGGTGTTTAGGGAAACATGGAAGATGTTCCACACTTACACTGCTGT
>JAQIWH010001503.1:0-31139 GCA_034695005.1 Cryptops parisi
ATGTTTGTTTTTTAAGGGGGAAATTTAGTAATACTGTAGAAGAAAAGTGTTGTGTAAATATGTAGGACACAACAAAATGTCGATGGCATCGTTGCGAACCAGACTGAACAGACAAATATATCGACAACGAAGTAAACGAATAAATAACTAGAGTAATTATATACGATTTAAAAGGAATTCATTTGTTACCGGCAATGTGTAGAATTCAGGCATTGTATACAATACGTAGCCTTTTTTTAACAATGCATGAAATTACAATTGGAATAGTTACGTGATGTGAAGAGTTAAGGTAATGTTTAAATTTAAGCCCCAACTTTTGTCTTAATTTGTTTTATACAATTTCATACTTTGCCAAAAGAAAGTAAGCATTCTATACAATGCCTGGATTTTATCCATTGCCGATAACACATACACTGTATGATATGACTATAAATTTTTTCTTCACTACTCTATCTCAGTGTCCTGAAAAAAAGTGCAATTGATGATTCTTAACAAGAAATCATCCTTGAAATATAATGCAATTCAGTTTGCATTTTTTCGATTTATGCGAATTAGAAATTATGCAACCTTTCAGTAATCCGATATTCAATTTATGCGTGTTTGAGTAATACCATATTTTTTCATTTCTTCAAGTTTCGATTCATTTATTTATTTATATACATGATTTTTTTTTACATGTGGACTTATACGTTTTTTTTTATGCGAAGGACTTGTGCAGTTATCGTTTTATGCGTTTTTTGGTACATTGGACTATACTGTACAGTACATTCTCATAAAAACGACTGTAGATGGCAGTATAGTTCAATTCTCAGCTTCGCTCAATCACAAACTCACTCATAAGCGAAGCTAATATGAAGTAGACCTATACAAATTATGTCCATTGAGTGTCTTTTAAGTTGTTCTCAAGGAAGGAATGTTCAAATTTTTTTACCTCAAGTTTCATCCTTCAAAAGGTCAAATGCTTCGCATCGGATAGATCACCAATTAAGCTAACTTTCATTAGAGTTTCAATGAAAGATTAAGATAAGTCTTAATAAGTATCAAGTCTTTTGTTTGTCTTTTTGTATTATGTACGCTTCACTTAAGAAAACGGATGTAGGAAAATAAAATTGCATATGGTTAGAAACACAAAAAAAAAAAAATGAGTTTGCATTACATCCTATCATTGCTCAATTTGCTTTCTATCCTGACAAAGTGAAGTGATTATTACACAGTAACTAACCTAAGAGCAAAAGTTCACCTTTCAAGAAGAAACCCAATTAACCTTTTCAGTTATTAAAAACCGTTGGTTTGGGACTATTAATTGTTATCATACGATAAATACTAACGATATTATTTGATAGCGATAATTTTCAACATTGTTTTTTTTTATATATCCGCATTATAATTGGGTAAGTGTGTGCGGTTCAGAAATGTGTTTTAACTTTGTGGAATGTAGACGGGTCGGCTTTTTTCCTTCCCCTTGGCCACATGTGGTGTAGGGGAAAAGACTCACACCAATTCTCACTGGGACACTCCCTTGAGTGACAGTAAGAAGGGTGAAAGAAAACGACCAAGCTAAAAAAAAAGCAGCTTGTCTTAGGACAACTACCTCAAATTGTAACGAATATTGCAAAGCAATGCAAGTTGATAAATACCTGTAACAAATGTTGCGAGGCAACATGAGTTAAAACGCTATAAAACAAAAACGAAATAAAACAAAAATAAAAACTTCTTGTCATTTTGACGGGTTGTATACTAGTCAACAATAAATGTCATTTTCGGTATTTCTAATTATTATTATTTATTTTGTTTCAGAAAATTTGTATTTAACAAACATACGAACTGAAAATGGAAAGCAAAATTATTAAAACATGATTTTGAATGAGAAAACCAAGGGCCCTGGATTTTCTGAAATTAAAGTGGGGGACTTCCTTTTCCTTAAGAATTCTGTTAACCTTCTTTTTTTCGCGACTCCCAGATTTATTAATATTTATTTGTTTGTTATTTTATTTATTATTTTCATAAAATAAATAAAAAAAAAATCAAATCAAATTTCTTTTCCGAAAAATTTCATATAACACATACATAACGAACTAAAAAAACAAAAGCACAAAATTGTTAAAATCAAAAATAACTTTCGCTAATGTAACATTTTTTCAATGCCAAGTATGAATTTAATCGTCATTACTAATAACATTCTACTGATATTAGATATATATTTGATATATACTAAATCAAAACCGCGTTGTAAAAGTACCGCGTTATACGAGGGTCACCTGTACATGCAACATGCAGTATATGACAGTAAGCTATATAAAAAGCATTTTAATGTACAGTTGAAGCCGGTTATTATGATAAATCCGGTTATTATGATCACTTTTGAGACTAGTACTTTTTGATAACAATAATCGGCTGATAACATTAAACAATTGATATAGTTTTATAGCACTTTCAATAGTGTGTTGGGAGTGACCGACTGATTATGATAACAATAGCCAATTGATAACATTATTCGTGATTATAAAAACAAATTCTACTGTACAGTGTACACTTGTTTTTAAAACAAGACAACTAATTTGAAATTGGTATTGGATTTCAAAATCGTTTAGTATACTTTTAACCAACATTTTGAAGAATTGACCTTTTTCGTCTTACTTCCATAAATTTCTTGACCTATTGTACAAAACTCCAAAAAAAAAAAAAATTAAAATAAAAAACACCCACACGATAATAAAAAAAACACAACCTTGAAATAATACTCTTTTACATTGTATAACAACAACAAAAGTTCGTGGGAGTGGGAACCAAAACAAAAATTTCAAACAACAAAAAATGGCCAAACAACAACAGCAACGTTGCCCACTAACCACATTTCAACGAAGATGCAGCGTGGGAATTATAAAATTTAAAAAGAAATACGGAAGAAGAAAAAAAACTTGCACATCATCATTACCATCACCTTCATTGGCATCAGGTTGCGACCTGTTATTTTTTTCTTTTTTACTATTATATAGCATCATAGGAAGGCCATATGATGTGTTTGTTGTGCGATTAGGCGACGAAGCGTGGCACTCTCGACCGACCAACGAATCAAATAAAAGGGCGCCTCGCTTCATGATTTGCTTCTTCGTCTGCGAAAACCACGACCTATATAGTCATCTGTATCCTCATCTTCAACTTTAGTCAAACTCTAGCCAACTTAGTGTGTGTGTGTGGACATTTTTGTTGTCGTGTTATGGATACTTTGTAACTAAAAAAGAGAAGTCAATGAAAATGCCGATCGCAGCATCACAGAGATGAAATTTTGCCTACGGATGTTGGGAATGTCATCTTCATTTTTGATGGTAAGGGAATCTCGTATTATTTATAATTTTTTTATTTATATATATATATATATATTTTGTTGGTTTTTTTTTACACTATACAAGTACAATTTTATTGAATATTAAAAATGTGTAAAAAAAATATTTCAAATTTGAAAAACTGCCGTATCAAGAAAGTTAACCTTGAAAAAAAAACCGGCAAGAAATGTATTGGTTACCTATAGTACAATTATAGTATCATGTTCTATACAGAAAACGATATTATAAAAAAATATTTTATTATATTTATACGCTATTTTAATTTTTATAAATAATATATTTTTCTATAATAATGTTTCCTGTAAAGCAATATTATAGAAAACGATATTATAAAAAAAATATTTTATTATATTATACGCTATTTTAATTTTTATAAATAATATATTTTTCTATAATAATGTTTCCTGTAAAGCAATATTATAGAAAATGATATTGATATACATATTAAATATTCATATTTACGTAGTAAATAAAGTTAGTGCGGGTTTTCTTTTTCTCAAAATTAATCTTGAAGATCTACCGTTCAAAAAAGTTAACCTTGAAAAAATCCGCAAGAGATGTATTGCCACCTACTACAATAGTTGTACTAAGTTCTATCATGGTTCTATAGAGTGAAGTATATTGTAGAAAAATATTTCGTTACGTACTGTTATTATATTTTTATATATACAATTTCATAAAACAATAAATAACTATTTACAGACAAATAAGTAGTCAATAAAATTATGTTATATTGTTATATTACATATGTTACATTGGGTCTTACATATTGAGAGTATATGGAATTTTCATTTCCGTAATTTCGTTGTATCTCGTTACGGAAGTATTTCCGGACTGTAGTTTATTATTAAAAGATTTTTCATTACACGCCCTCTATCACTTCTGAAACTACTGTATATTATAGAAAATTGTTTTGTTGTTATTATACGGTTATATTTGGACATTATCAATACAATTTCATAATAATCACTATTACATATCAGGTAAGACTTTAAAAATTGGTATTGCATTTGTGTTTTCATAGTTGCCTTGAAAAATTATCCAAGACCTACAGGGAAGTTGATTTTAAAAACAACAACTGAATATTAGGTAGTCAATAAAGTTCGTGCGATTTTTCAAAAATTGACATAGAAAAACTGCCTCGAACATGTTTAACTATTTTACACAACAAGGAAGTGCTATTCAACATCTATTTAATGTTAGTATTATTATTATTAAACATGAAAAAAAAAATTGTAATGGTTCTAAAGTCGAATTCGACATTCGTGACATCTGATATACAGGGTGACAAAAATGCTAAAATAATTAATTTTGTGTATTTTAAACAAAATATTTTTCATTGTTTCTGGTATTTTCTAAATTTTCTAAGTCACAATACAAAACTTGGTGCAAATGATTTGACATATACAATGTCTACAGGGTGATCAATAAGTTGCATGCTATACTAACTTTTTGTCTTATAAAAAATACGTTTCCCATTTTTTTTGTTTTTTGTTTTTTTTGCAGATTACAATTGTGAAGAGCAACTTAGCGTGTGAAAAAATGTCACAAGATCATCACGAGTGACCTCGCGTTGTCATCGAGAGGAAAATGTCGGTCATACCATCATCATCCTTTGCATGTAATGACACGTTACAACTTTTTTTTATGTTGCGTTTCATTGTTCTTCTCCGGAAAACATCAAAAAATTACCACAATTATAAGAACTAGGTTTCCTGTGTAACCCATACACTTGGTAACACCTATTTTTCAATCTATTAAGAAGAACGTTACCCATTTCTCACGTTGCTACTAATGTGTTCTTGCATTATAACACCATGAAAAAACAAAAATTTATAAACACTTGGTGTCAAAAGATTATTTAGTGAATTATTTTCATTTTACTAAAAATGTAAGCCTATCCACTTGTCTGGTTCTTCAAGATCAAAGTGTCACAAAGAATGTCAATTTTGTAAATTTAGAAACAAGAAGGTTCCTTGAGACCAAGTTCACATCATTCTACTTATCAATACATATTTTAAAAAGAAATTATTATTGTTACAGGTGCTGTCATTTGGCTGTTATGTTTAGTGGTAATCGTTCACAGTATCGACGACTTTCTAAGGTTGAAGGACAATCCGGAAACCACGCCCACACTGCCTATAAGATCAACAGCCCGTAAACCGTTGTCGCCAGTGCTAGTGACATCTAAACCGTTACTTTTTCTTCCCGAAAATCCCGGAACAACTTACACAGACAACCGTGGTCTCGTGCGTAGTTGGCGTTCCAGAAGCGCCACTACGACAACAAGTAGTGTCTCTACGGAACTTCCGGTATCTACTTCCAAAAGCCAAGAAAAGAAATATTCTTGGAAGGTGAGAACCCATTGTTAAACAACCAGTCACTTGAATTATTTATAAGACTTTTCATCCAAACATTTTTTACAAAATTTACGTAGACTTTTCGTATTAGCTTCACTTGTGAGTTTGTTACCCCGTTAGTCTGTTAATCTGTGAGTATGTGAGCTTTTTTTGGTTTGTGATTGAGCTGGGGATTGAACGTATACTGCCATCTAGAGATGTTTATGGTAATATACAGTACTGTATTATCCACTGTATCAAAAATTGCATAAGTCTAATGTAACAAAGATCGCACAAATCGAATCGAAAATTGCAAAAATCGAAACTGAAGTTCAAAACTCGCTGTATAACCCAATGTACCAAAACTCGCATAAAGCATAAATCAAAACCGCATAGTCCACTGTAACAAAATTTGTTTGAATCGAATCGAAAATTGCAGAACTCAAAAATGGAATTTATCTAAACTCGCCTAAATCGAATATCGCGTTACTGGAAGATCACAATCAAATTTCGCATAAATTAAAACTTGCAGAACTCGAAAATGGAGTTTTTCAAGATTCGCATAAATCAAATATCACGTTACTCACAATCGAAATTATCATAAATTGAAATGTGCAGAAATTGAAAATGGAATTGCTCGAAAATCTCAAATAGAATATTACGTTATTCAAAGATCAATTCGCATATAGCAAAACTATGAGTAAAGAGTATTCTTAAAAATAATTTGTAATGCATTTGTTTGCTTTTTTATAGTCAAAACGTCGACCTATGCGTTTCCGTTGCGCATCGGACGAAGACTGCATGTTCGCAGACGACAAACTTATACGCAAAGCGTTGGACGTTGAAAGTGACCTCAAAGCCAGATCCGCTTGGTCTTCTTCAGCCTATTATGGCGGCAGTAACAATAACGACAACGATCCTTGGCCAGAACTAGTTGGTATGAAACTACCAGCAGTACCAATCCGACATCGACCTACACCCCCTGTCACCAGCGTTTCCCCAACAGCAACTCCTGTTCGAAACATCGTCCGACTACCAACGACGCGTCCTCGTCCTCGACCAGCAGCCAACATCAGCAATTTCTTTTTCCACCATTTCTATCGACCAGCAACTTCTCGACCTTCCACGACCCCTTTGACCACCGTCAAGACAACGGTGGCTTTTCGACCAAGTCGCAGTACTTTAGCGGCCGTAACGACAACGTCGTCTTCGACAGAGTTACCATCTTCTGACGCCTTGCAGACGTTGGGTGAAACGCATCCATCAACTGTACAACACGTTGTTGTGTTCAAAATGCTGCTGTTGATCGCTTTCGTGGCAGTTCCCATATTGGCAGCAGCGGTACCGTTTTTGTCGCCATCAGTGTCGTCCAGAAGTTCCAGAGGACGTCGAGACGACGACGCTCTTGTCGATTGGGCTTCAGACACAGCTACTTTACTCGCTATGGCTCATTTGGTCGCTGACGGACGCCTGGGAAAACTGTTGCAACTTGGAGATGACGAATTTGTCGACACGGTGAGTAGTGCCGTCGCTGACAACGCTCAAGACAAAGTGGACCCTCTAAGAAAGACTATAACGGTTCTACTGGAAGCTGTGCGCGATCATTCCAAGAAGCAAGTCAATCGAAGACGCGAACTTGAAAGCAATACGTTACTGGATGAATCATCCGAAGAACTAGAACTTCCGTTTTTGCTAAAACGATGAGTGTTAAGAAAACTTTATTTAAAGACAATAACTTAAAAGTTTTTTTTTTTAAGGACGGTAAACGTAAAGTGTTGAGACTCTTCTTTATTTAAAGACGGTGCAAAGTTTGAAGAACTGGTTATTACGTTGCTATATAAATTTTGTTTTTCGCACATGAAATAGTAGATTGCGTGCAGAACAATTTGGACGTTTGGTAAAACAAATTGTACCTCAAAATGGGAAACTGTACTTATTTATTATCAACAATAAATGCTCATTTTAATAAGAATAAGTCAAATCTATATGTGTGTGTATGTATCAATGTATGTGTGTAGCAGTAAAGAACGCCCTCAAAACGTTGTACTATTTGCCACTAGATGGAGTCAGTTGGTTGGTTTCACTTGAATCTGTATTACTATACCAAAACTCCTATCTCATGCCCCCGTGTTATAGCAATAACAATACCCGTGCTACAGCACGAGTCTACTTCTAGTAAAATAGTTCGTTTTTTCAGTATTGAACATTATGACTCTACACAGAAATACAAGTTTTCACGAGACGCCACTTATTGTAGTCGCTGTTACGGTTTAATGTAATGTCACCATTAAGTCAAGTTAGGGTGAAGTGAAACTACAAATGAAAAGTAAAAATTTATTTTAATCTAAACTTTGCTCATTGTTATCACTTGTTTGTCCTGAAACGATGTAAAATGTATTCCTAAACAAGGTAAAATGTGCAGTTGAACTAGGTAGGAAAAAATGTTTGTTTTTTAAATTTAACTATAGAAAATGGTATGGTATAGATGATATAGATGATACAAGGGTCAAAAAAAAATCTGTCACCAATTTTATATGAACCGCTTAAGGCAAACGAAAACTAAAATTATTACATTAAAGCTCAATTCGATATCTTTCCAATGATTCATAAGTCTACGCTATGGTTTCCACAGTCAGGTCGCAATAATTGCGCGAAAAAAAAGTACCCTAAAAAAGTTGTAAAATGATTTTACAAGTACAAGGAGAGTTCAATGCATAATGGTTCAGTGCAAAAGTGCAAAATTAGTGTGACACGCTGGGAGGGAAAATTAAATCTGTGATACGAATATCATCCGCGTTTTTTGATGCAGATTTCCGAACAAATGTGCTGTTGCAATCATGCATCGTGAAAGTTCACTTAAGACAAAAAGACGTCATAGGTAGGCAAGTATTTGTTGTTTAAGGACTGCACGTTAAGGTATGTCATTTGGCAGTCACATGAACATTTTAAAAACTTTATTGTGAGAAAGACCAATGGACTGATTCAGAGATGAATTCAAAACAATCTGACGATAATTAAAAAGACATGAAATATTTTCGCGAAAAAAACCATAAAAAACAAACAAAGTAACACTCGGGAATAAAATAATCACCTGCAAAATACACTGACCAGTTGAAATCACACAGCTAGCCAAATACTTTGGTCACATATCAAAAAACTGATAAAGAAAGTGTCAAGTCTCTTCGCTTGAATGCTTCGGTTTACTCTTCACTGTAAAAGAACTAGTTGGAAATAATAAGTATATTGTTGGTTAAGGTGCAAATTTTGAAGACCAGATTAGATTGCATTATATTAATGAAAGAGATAAGCACCCTTGTTGGCTTGTTGTATCTTTCAGATCTGTTCAGATATAACAGACAAAACCTTGCATATATATTATTGACCAACCAATGCCACTGGATTTAAATTTTCATAATTACAATGATACTGTTTAGATTTAAATTTGTATTGAAGTGTCACCGATTTGATCTCGAAACTTCGCACTCGTCGCAATGGATTAATTAGCGCCAATCCAGAGTCAGTTCTGACTATTAGAAGCACAGTGCTCCAGTAACTACAAATATATTCACCTTGAAAATGTTATCCTAGATGACATTGCTGGGCACAAGTCCGTTAATCCGTTAATTAACAAAGTCAAAAAATTGATCAACTATTTAACTTTTAAGTTAACTTAAAAAAACGTTAACAAACTCATTAACTTCCGTTACATTTTCCGCTAATTCAAGTCCGTTAATTTAAGTCCGTTAACTAAAATACGTAGCATTGTTGAATCAATGCCAGCAACTCTACCTCCTACAGATGCATACTCTGTTTCTGTTGAGTTCTGTTCTGGTTGTACACTTAATGAGGTATGTATTTCGTTATACAAACACGATTTAAATAACGCTTAGCTTAACGATCGTTTTTGTTTCTGTCACCAACAATCACTATTCGCCGTTTTCTCCGTGTGCCACCGACGAATGACACGTGCCATTACGAGGATAACGACGTAGATAGAAGAATGAGGAATGAAGCCAAGGAAAAAAATTAAAAACAGAACAGATAATGTGTGCTTGTTGCATATCAACTCCGTTTCGCATTAGAAAATTATTTCAATTTATTGGCCAATCGCAACCTTAATCTAATAAATTTAACTTATTTGGAAAGCTGATCTATGAGCTGAGCCTATAAATAAATTTCAACATTTATAATTGATCCAAAGAATAATAAATATGTTCAATTTGTCAGATTTAATTTTTATCCGTATTTTAAAAATTATTTAGCATAAGTAGTCTATTGTGATTATTTAATCAATAAACAATAGTATAATTTAGTTCTAAATATTGGGTTTTATTTAAAAAACTTCCCCAATTTTTCATGTCCTAAAAAAACCTAAATCTCAAAAAAAAAAGAACCAATGTATAAAATAGCCTCTTTCAACTCAAAAACCTTGTTTTAGCTTTAAACTTTTAAAGATGACAAGCCCAACGTTCCCAAAAAGACTTACTTCACCATTTTAGGTGGATTTTTTGTAAAAAAAAAAAAATTTATTTTTTTGCATTAACGGATTAACGGATTTGTTAACTTTCGATACATTGTTAACGAATTAACGGATTAATGATTAACAAAGTTAACTTTTTGGTTAACGGATTGACGATTAACGAAATTAACTTTCTCGTTAACTGTGCCCAGCTATGTATAATACACTAGCACATTTACAAATCCTATAAACTAAAAAAATCATTGTCAAGTATGGTAATTGATAAATAGGTTTTTCTCACTTGCACTATTTTATGCAACTGTAGCTTCGTTTTAAACATGCTCCACTGTTTACAAAAGCATTGATTAAACATTCAGTTATACTTAGCCATACCATTGTAATTCTCCAGATATCTCATATCGTTTGTGACAAGGCCTTGAAGAAACTTGGAGGCATCAGTTCCTTTCACTTGTATTATTCCTCGTTTCATCAGTTGCTCAAAAACGGTGTTGACTGGATTCGAAGTGGCAGTATGCTGTTGTTTGGCATACTGTTTACCCCACACAGTGACTGTGCGAAGTCCCAAAAACCTAGATGAAACATACACATTTCAGAAATATGCCATTAACTAGTCGTATAATTCTACCATTTGCAGCATAATAAATAATGTGATGTTTGTTATAGTGAATGTGGTACTTTCCGGTTATAGCCAGGCCCAGTCTGATTTTGCTATTTGCTTGTACTTAAGGGTTTATTTTGCAAGTTAGGTTAGGAAAAACAAAGAAACGTATTAAACGTATAATATTGTTTTGTTTACCTAACCTAACCTGCAATATAAACCAATAATTAAGTACAAGCAAATATCAAGATCAGACTGGGCCTGGCTATAACCGGAAAGTACCGTGAATGTTTGTATGCATTCATTAAAGCAAATGTCCGTAAATCAGACGTTAGTGAACCGACAATCACCATATTTACTACCATTAGCGTTGTTACCATGTATCAAACATTATCGTTCTATACATTATTGTTTATTAATAAACTAGTCTTACAATAAGATGTGCAAAGTTCTTTAATGGAACACTTTTATTAATTACAACATATTAACATTACGACATACAAAAAGACAAACAAGAGTAACTAATGCAAGTGTAACGTAGGCTAGACATACTTAAACCTTGACAAGTACACCTCACATTAATTTTAGTTCATTATTTATAGTTATTGAATATTGATGCCCATATTAATTAGTAAGGTATCTACAAAAGAATGAAACGCCAACAACCTGAATGTTTTGTGAAACACACAAGGCAGTCGAAACATTTTTTTTCCAATTGTTTGTTCACCCAAGAGTTTAGCAATGCCTATGAAAAACTAGAGATTACATTAAATGTTAGAATTTTGTTCCAAAAGATTGAGTTAAAAAGCTAAACCATGGTGTTCACTTGCTCTCAGCAAGACGTTCGATTCGAATTTTCGAAACTTGTACCACTCAATCGCACATGGCGGACCATAATATCAACACTAGAAAATTTGGATCAGAACTGCGAACCCCGCCGCTATTTGTCGATTTGTATCACGTGATTCATTTCATCCAATAACGTTAACCGTTGTGTAACTGTTTCTGTGAATCAAATATTAAAAAAAAATATATAAGTAGCAGAATTAGAAATGGCGACGGTCTTTGAACCAGGTTCAGCGAAATGGGGCAATTTTATCAATTATTACCAGTTTAATCATCCACGAGATCGTTTACAACTTATTCCTAAGAATTTGTATCAAGAATTAGGATTTGAGTCTAAACGTATTAACGTACTTGATATAGGATGCAACTCTGGGGTAATAAATTCGTTTTTAAGCTAGGTCAATGGCAAGACCATTCAAACAAAAGGTATAAGTTTATAAAAAAAATACTTAGCTTAGATTTATAACCAAAATTTTAAATAAAATGCGGACATCCACTAACTAAAGATATCAATAAATAAGGTGACAATAGTTTGACATGGTAACATAGGGAGCCACTCTACAGGGTGATCTAAATAAGGGTTTCGGTTGAAAGGCCTGGTGTAAAGGGGTTAACATTTGTCAAAAATGACTTGGAAGCATTTTCGAATATGTTGGTTGCAATTCTACCTTCCTGATGCATAATTCTGACCAAAACAACAATGTGTACAAAGATGTGTGAAGTGACCCATAGACAGCAAGGAAAGTTCAGATCTCAAATGTCTTCCTCGAATTATAAAAATGTTATTCAACACCTTTTTACATCAGACCCTACAATTATGGACGTTCATAAAAATTAAGAACCAAATAACCTTTTGTTTTATTCATCATATATTAGAATACATGTTAAACGCTTATACTCCAGTACAGGATAAAACATCAGCATTGAATCAGTTACGAGCCGAGCCCCAATCAGAGACCTGGTACGCTTTTCACTTGGTATCCTTATGCGCCTTAAGTTACCTTGTAAAAGTAGGGACTAGGAGGTTCTACATTAAACCAGTGGTAAAAGACGAGGCTTGAGCCCGTTTCCTAACTGATTCAATGCTGGTGTTTTATCCTGAACTGGAGTATAGCAAATTTTAAAGGTACGATTCCAAAAACAATGTTGAATTTTATAATGTATTCAGTAATGGTAACTTCAAGCTAGTTTGATATTTGACAAATGATGCCTAAATTTTCTGCTTCCAGGACTTAACCTGCCAATTATTTGAACATTTGGACGACAAAGATACCAATGCCCAATTCTTGGGCGTGGACCTTGATCCAGTTTTAATCCAACGGAGCAAAGAAACAAACGTGCATCCTACGAACGTGACGTTTTCACAGCTGGATTTCATGGACAGTTCGCAAAGGAATGAATGCTTTGCTACCTACTTCCAGTCCGCACCTGTCAAGTTTGACATGGTGTTTGCTTTTTCAGTTACCATGTGGATTCACCTTAATCACCAAGACGAGGGACTTGTGAAATTTTTATCAGAGATTTCCAAACTGACTACATACTTGTGCTTGGAACCTCAGCCTTGGAAATGCTACCAGTCGGCCGTACGTCGTCTCAAACGGTTGGATGTTCCCTCGTTTCCCGTTCAGCAGCTGACCATGCGACCCAACATTGTCGAACATATAGAACATCATCTATCCACATGTGGAATGATTAAATTAAGAGAATTTGGTCACACAAAGTGGAAACGACCTATCATCTTGTACAAAAATAAAAGTTAAACAAATAAATAATAAGATCAATAATCAACTTTTGTTGTTTCTTATACGTTAAGTACCAGCCACCGGTACGAGGGTGGCACATGACATATCTATATGCATAGATACATAGTTATATTAAAATTCAAGTAAACAAAAAATTTTAGGGTGTTCAATTTGTGATCCTACCAGACAAATAAGGGAAGAATTCATCAGACTTTAAACAGTAGCAGCCCACGGGTTACTTTAAAGTATAAATTTTAGAATGTTCACTTTCTCATCCTATTGGACATAAGTAAAAAAAATCACATGCTCCCCAACTAATAACATATACTGTAAGTACCCTTTTAGACCAGTGTTAACAACAATCATCTCTTGATCACAAAAAATAAAAATTTTAATTGCAAATCAATTCTACTATTAGAATTATTATATATTATATAAATTCTGCATTCGCTACATGTTAAACGATAAATTTTTGTGTAATTGTCACAAACATATGTTGAACGACTAACTAACCATCTCAAGATTTTTACGCTTTTTTTTACACTACTTTGCTTGAGGTCCTTGTTGCTGTTCTTGCATCTTCTTCATAAATTCTTCATCCTGCATGGACATGGTTGTCAATTTTTTCCCAATGCGCTCGTGTATGTCGAGATACTTGGCGACGCAGCGATCTAGGCAAACTGATTCTCCTTTGCTCAGCTCCGAGTCCCTGTATTTCGGTGGAATGCATTTGCGGTGACACGATGCGGTCATTCGGCTGTACATGTCTGACATCATCTCGATCTCGAGATCCTGCACGAGCTGCATCTTGGAGGGATCCAACTGGATGTTTGCAGCCATTGCTAAATTTTAAATTATTGTGTTCTTCTATCCTGTGAACTTGCGATCGCTGGGTTCGTATTGTCCTATGTTGGCTAGTCGCATGCGTTCTCTGCTTTTCATCGACTTGTACCTGTGGCTGTCAATCGAACGTTTGGCTAGCCAAAAGCTTCCCAGACCAACTGTTATGAAAAACGCCCTACAACAAAGAATATTACCAAAATAAACATTCAAATAAACAACGACAAACAATTATAAAAGTTTAATCAAATTATGTCATCCTTCTAGAAACCATGGAAATGATATCAGGACGAATACCCCCCCCCCTAGTGGTACTTGCAGAAGGCCAGGTAAGATTAGTTATTAGTCAATCAAAATTGCACAATAGCAAAATTTTGGGTTTTATTTCAAAGAAAATTTGCTAATATGCAACTTACGTTAACAGATCTTTTTGGGCATACCGAGTGGTACTTGCAAGAGGTTTGGTTAAGTTAGTATTTACATTTTTTACATTTGGTTGGAATTTCTAACCAGAAATTCAAGGTTTCTGAGTAGAGGGCTGCCCTGCACCAAATCACCACCAATATACAAGATGACACCTTGAAGGAGTATCCGAATTAAAGTTGCCATCTGTTCTTTATTAAAAAACAGCATACTAGTTGAAGTTTCAACATAGACCTATGGTCATTCTAACACAATATACTAATTTTTAAGAAAACACTGTAGAATACCATAGTAGTTTATAGTACTTATTTAGAATGCTCAAATGTTGAAACTTCAAATAGTATGCTGTTCTTTAAAATATAGGACTGGTAAAATAAAGGACCTAATCTGAGTGGTCTGTACAAGCCTTGGGAATATGTTCGAGGGACCTAAACAAGCAGAAAATGTCCCATGAACATGAGATCAGAAACACTTGCTTCTGGACTTAGGACGGTTTAAAGTTTGCCTACAATGGCTGGCAAACTTTAAACTTCAAATTGTCACCGCAGTCACTTCAAATTGACACCGGCTAGCTTTTCTTTCTCATTGCAGGTAAACTTCAAACCCGGAAGCAATCGTTCATAGGTAAGATTGCCAGATACCTTTTTAAGAGATACCAGACAACTGCCAATGTCATAAACCCACTATACTGAAATACCGTATGAAATACTGGACATACAGTATAAATGTGCGGTATCAGTTACATGTTTTTCTCAGTCTATCCAAATACTGGACTGTCCAGTTCAAAACCGGACACCTGGCAAAACTCTTTTCATTGGATATTTTCTGCTTATTCAGGTCCCTGGAACGTATTCCCAAAGTTTCTACAGATCATTCAGATACACTCTGTATATCGTGAAGCTGATGTTCGTGTATGAGCAGTTTCAAAGGGAAAGTATTAGAAATTGCTATGAACGTTGCTGCTGTTAACTTTGTAAGCGTCAACATAACATGAGGCTATTTTCCGTGGATTAATATGAACATTGCTACTCAGAGAAGATATTTTCTTTACATAAATTCAGATTAAAAGTAAAACTACTGAATGATTATTTCAATTCATTTGGTGACATTCAAGTGCCCAGCAGATGTACATCTGCTAGATTGTAGAACCTTTCCATTAAAATACGCTTCTGGAATCGAAATTAGGCAATTACTTACCAACTGAGATTGACTTTCGTTAATTTACTAAGCGGCATGAATCCCATTCGGCTTTGGAAAACAAGATAACATGAAGTTCATGCCGAAAACAGCACGAGTTTGAGAACATGCAACTTCCGGTTACAAATCGGAAATAACCAAAAAAACCTGATTACCTTTTTATTGTTTTTAAAACAGCAAGATAAAGATTAAAATACGTTAAATAAAATAAATAAAAAACAGTGTGTAGATACACATTAATTACCAAAGCATTTTCAATGTACTAACCATGGTATTAAGTAAGGATGTGTTTATTATTTATTGATATTTTATTCTGGAAGCGTTATTTTATTTTAAAAGATAATAGTTTTCACTTTTAGCTCACCATTGCGTTGATTTTATGTATGTTTTTGTCTCTATGGGATGGAACGCATTTGAATAAATAAAAAATCCCCGACAGATTTCACGTTTTAGAGTTGGCAGGACAAAATGGCCACTTCACTTCGCCATCGCCTCTGAGAAATAAATGATTTTAAATTTGTGTGCTGTTGTTGTGGATGTGGATATTCCGAGTGAAATTATGGCGCAAATTATGGTTGAAGTGGTAGGGAGAACATTTTTTCCGAAGCAAACAATGAGTATAATAGAGTATGAACGTTGGTTTCTACGAGCATTTGTGCAAGGCTTGTTTTTCAAGAGTGGTACAGAAGTAATGGCGGCTAATTTGAATTGAACTTGCTGCTTCGTTCGTCTTGAAATGGACTGCAAAAACGAGATAAGAGCCACGACAATTACCAGAAGAAGTAGAAAATGTTCAATAAGCTGCACAATCCCATGTGAAATATTAAATATAAAGAGATGGTTGTCAACAAGACGTAATTTGGGGGAACTTTTCGATCCATTGCTCTCTCCAAACCCAAGTAATGGGGGTTGTCGTTCGGTGGTATATAATTTATTCCTATTATTTTTTATGCATTCTACATCTTCTACGTGATACTACTAGATCAGGGACCATTTACTACCTGGTAAATAGTCCCTGCTTAGATGGTTGCCAGGATTTTGTTTCGGGAGGGGATTTTTGTCCAACCAAAAAAACACAACGAATCTAGTCATAACTAATTGAACGATTAATTGATGTTTGCCTACTTACTAGTCTTACTATCGACAGTATTTTCAACTAATTTTTTTTTTTTTTAATATGCATGATAAAAAAATGTATTTTAGATTTCGGAGGGGGCTACGTGCTTGATGGTTGCATCTGTAATGGTTGAATAACCGAAAATTCACTCTCTTTCTAGTAGTCCGAGTGCCATACTGTTCTTACTGCCGTATCGATGAAATTGAATGTGTGTCAACTTCCTACCATGAAGTCTTTAGCAGATGGAAGGGCCATGTAACAAGAAATTCCATTCAAGGTAGCATGTTCACTTCAACACATTTACCTGATAGTTCAATACGCTTCAAAGTATCGCAATGCAAATGGGTATGTATGTACAATACAGTAGAGTAGAGTCTTTAATCTGACGTATATCGGACCAGCAAGTGTCTGATTACTGGATTTTGGTAACAAATCACTGTTTATTAATATATTAACTTAGCAAAACTATAATCACACAATACAGGGTACTGTACAAGGTATCAAAACAAGAAAAGAAAACCTTGTGTACAAGTTTGTTATTAATTCCATCTTCAATATCATTTAATGTATCATAAACATCACATCATAACATTGCACATAAAGTTCATTTTTTTTGTGTGCTTTTTTGCATTTAAAGACAGTTTGTGTACCGACCTACACGTCGAACGTCTGATTACTGGGACTCTACTGTACTCTAATACACGTTACATCTATATGGTATACGGCACTTTCGCAGAAGGTCTTTTCGCAACGGAACTTTGGCAACTTAGGTTAGGAATTCAGTTCAAAAATTCAAGTTGCCAAAGTTCCGTTGCGAAAGTGCCGTGAACCCATCTATATAGCACTTGAGTGAGGATGACTTCCGAATCTGTATGTTGGAATTTCCATTTTGCAATTTTTTTTTAGCTTATTGTGTTCAGAATGGACTCGAATGACATGTTCTGAAGAAATTTTTGGCGATTTAAAAAAAAAAAAGCTTTTTTGTTGATGATTTTCACTGACCTTCAACACAAAATCAAGAAACAAATTATGTGTTTTAAGTTTTAAATTTCAATATGTCTTAAATAATTTTGAGTTAGAATTTACAAGTAATTGTTCACTGTAGGATCTTTTGAAAATGGCCATATTGAAGTATTTAACAAGAGCGAAGAAATCCAACAATGACGACAAAGAACGCTCATCACCAGCAACCCACAACATTTCATCCTTTAGAAGTGATGAAATAGATGGAAATAACGAATTGGCATCTACGGTTCTGTCTCTGTTTACCACTTCGACTTCCACAATGTCTACCAGTTCCACTCCAACTACATCTACGACACAACACAACAGAAGAAAATTGTTAACATGGCTAGACAAATACTCTTGGCTTGAATACGACTGCAGTTATGGATAAAGCATTTTGCACTGTTTGGAAAAATGGGTACAGCAGTAACAACACAAATAATGTGTTTTCAAAACCCGGGTTTAATTGTTAAAAAAAAGCCATGCATGAGAAATCAGATGTTCACCGCAAAAACGTGACTATCAAATCAAGCAGGGAGTGGCGTTAATGTTCTCATTGCTAACCCATTACATTTTTAAAAAAAATTATTTCTCGGTATTTATTCTGAAAACAAAAAATTTAAATGTAGACAGCATTAATTTCTGTAGCAATATTATGTGCCTCATCCTGCATAAATGATGTAAAAAGAAAAATTAGGATAGACATGGCAGAATGAATGAATGCACAATTAAAGTGTAAAATAAAGAAGATACTGTCTAAGGTAGTATTTTGTTTCCCCATCTTGTACAATACAGGTAAATATTTGTACAAAATTTAAATATAGAAGTAGATCATTTAAACATGTTAGGGCAAGCTGAAGGGGATCATATAATCAAATTAATTTTTTTTTAAATCAGTTGCTGTATGATGGCAACATTGTATTGCATGTGCATCAACATCATGACATTTAAAAACGTTATCAGCTACACCAGGGGTGGCCAACCTATGGCCCGCAGGCCAAAAGTGGCTCTCCGAACCCTCAAGTGTGGCCCGTGTATTTTCAAGTCGAGAAAATTAAAAGAACCACATTGTACTAAAAGTCCATGGAACAACAACGCAATGATTTGAAGTGTTTTTATACAATAAGTTTTCCTTAAGGTATTTTTGCTTTTGAATTAGACTTTAAAAGTAGTATGTGCGAATTTTTGTTTCACATTATGTACAACCCACGGTGTGTACAAAATTTTAAAAATGGCCGACGACCTGTGCAAAAATTTCAAAGTGGCCCGCAACTACCAAAAGGTTGACCACCCCTGAGCTACATGGTGTAACTTTTAGATTTCTAGTTATCAAAACCAAACTACCTGTTATTTTTCAAGATACAGGAATGAATGTCATCAAAATTGCTGTGACCAACATATCATGATCTATTCCACATTTCTTGATTTTTTTTTAGTCTAATCCCAAATTTTCTCAAATCCGAACCCTAAAAGGTTCTCGAATTCCCCGAATCTTTTAAGAATGAGAAAGAATAATTACAAACTCAAACAAATTACAAACAGCAGTTACAAACTCAAGAAAATTACCAAATGGAAATGTGGCATATTTCATGCGTACAAAGCAATTTTGATGGCATTTTGAGAGGCAACAGAAAAAAATGGTTCAGGTACCAAGATTTCATTCCTGTATCTTGAGTAATAAGAGAGCAATGAACATCGAGAATTCGTTATTTACCATTAATAACATCTAATGAACTACAATGTATTTACACAAAATATTTTAGATATATTCATTTCTAACTACCAAAATTTACCAAAATCGGAGATGTAGTAGTGGATTTGTTGATTTTGCATAGAATGACCCCCTATGTTGACTGAAATTGTCAAAGAAACACAGACATTATATTCGATTTTTTTTACTTATTTATACACCACTGCAATATAATTTCACGTTTGGTTGTGTGGTAGGTTATGTTCGTTGTACAAGTATTCAAAGTTTTAAGATTGTGACAAACACGTGCAGCCCGATCATTGAAACAATACATGCAAGACATCAAACTTTTTTCTTCCATGAATGTTCATATGCTTTTGTTTGAAGATTTCATGAAACAAGTTGGCTTCCAAACGAATTGCTTTTAGGATCATTCGACTGGGTACAAAATACACTAGACACACTGCTCAACGTCGACTGGTCATCTAGTCAGTGGATCCGGTTCCATTATGAAGAACCTAGTCATAACCACAACTTGCATACTAGGAGTGTACGGAGTTGTATACACCTTAACACCGATATGCTGCTTAACATTGACTAGTCATCAAGTCAATGGATCTCATTTCACCATGTAGAACGTAGTCATAACCACAACTCGCATACTAAATAAAGAGTGTATTGTAACCTTTGACTGGGTACAAAACACATTGGACAAACTGCTCAACGTCGACTGGTCATCTAGTCAGTGGACCCGGTTCCATTATGAAGAACCTAGTCATAACCACAACTTGCATACTAGGGGTGTACGGAGGTGTATACAACCATAACACCGACTTTGTTTTCAAAACTATCGAACTGCAATCAGTCACAGACTTGGTAAATTCAATAATGGATACAATCAACGGCGCCGCGCCAAGCGGATTTAGCCATACTTTTGACCAGTGATGCCAATACTGCTTGTGAATCTGATATACTCTTGACCAGTGATGTCAATACTGCTTGTGAATCTGCTCCCAATCCAGCCATCATTGGAGCGTGCGGTTTAACCATCGATGTCATGGAAATGTTCATGGAGTTTCAGGGTAATGAATCAACTCATAAGTTTCATTGCAACATTTGCTTAGAAGATGTTTCTTGCCAACAATTAGCATCTTTTGCCATTGCTAACATGCCAATTGTATCGATCGACGGTTGTCGACATCGATTGTTACTTGAAATCATGTTGAACCGTCGACGAGACAGAGCTGTTTATGGAGTTTGAGGATAATGAATCGATTCGTCAGTTCAAGTGCAACATTTGCTTGGAGGATATTTCCCGTCAGCAGTTGGCGAGGTTTCTTCCGTGTTGTCATTGTTACCATGCAGATTGCATTGATCGACGGTGGTCAACACAGCATTGATTCTGTTACTTGAAATCGTGTAACCGTCGACGAGATAAAGATGTTTATGGAGTTTCAGGGATAATGAATCGATTCATCAGTTTCAGTGCAACATTTGCCTGGAGGATGTTTCTTGTCAGCAATTGGCACGTTTTCTTCCATGCTGCCATTGCTAACATGCCGATTGCATCGATCGACGGTGGTCAACACAGCATCGATTCTGTTACTTGATATCATGTGTAACCAGCAACGAAATAGATGTTTATGGAGTTTCAGGATAATGAATCGATTCGTCAGTTCCAGTGCAACATTTGCTTGGATGATGTTTCTTGTCAGCAATTGGCAAGGTTTCTTCCGTGCTGCCATTGCTAACATGCCGATCACATCTGTTCTGTTATCGAAATCGTGTGTAACCGTCGACGAGATAGAGATGTTTATGGAGTTTCAGGTCAATGCATCAATTCGTCAGTTTCGGTGCAACATTTGCTTGGAGGATGTTTCCAGCAATTGGCACGTTTTCTACAGTGTTGCCATCTGATGGGTCAACATGGCGCTGATTCCCGTTCAGTTAGTTAGGAATTATTTAATAAAACATGTATTTTTCTGGATTCTGGATGTGCTCGACCAAAGAACCCTGAAACATAAAGTTGACATTTCATGAGTGGTGATAGTTACTATTGAAGTAATCCTACTTAAATAAATGCAAAATCAATGGATTTAATGAAACTTGTCGACCACTACCTATCAGATTTTGAGGAAACTTGGAATTTGGTAGTTAGTATTGAGAAACGAATACTGCATATCTAGAATATTTAGCATAAATACATTGTCGTTCACTAGATATTAATTAAAGTAATTAGCGATGATTAACGAGTTCTCAATGTTCATTTCATCTGGTTTTAGCTCTAGCCGTTATTTTTCAAGATACATGAATGAAACCTTGGTACCTGGACCAGTTTTTTCTATAGATTCCGAAACTGCATCAAAATTGCTGAGACAGATACATCGTGATATATTTCATGATTTTTCTTTAGCGATTTTTCTGGCCATGTGGGACAGCAGTTGAAACTCAAGAATATTATTAAAGTCTATTGTAATGTACTTATTTCAGCAAAAGGGTATTATTTTTTGCTTCAGGGAAATAAATTCTCAAAGATATCATTGTAGCGTATACTCTTTTTGGGCTACAGTCTCCTGGATTTTCACTGCAGTACTTCTGTTTAGCATTGTCAGTCAGTGGGGTTTTCAATTTTTTAAACTCTATTAATTTAAAAACTATCGATTTGCACTATTTGATTTCTCTCATCAAAACCTACAAGAATGTATATGTGAAACTCCAGGGTCCCCCCCCCTAATGAGAATTATAGTAATTAGCAATGTATTTATGCAAAATATTCTAGATATATTCGATTCTAAGTAGTAACTACCAACATTCCAGGTTTCATCAAAATCTGATGAAAAGAGGTGGACAAGTTTCTTTAAATCTGTTGATTTTGCATGGAATGACCCTGGTAGTCATTCAACATGCTTTTTAACTAGCCCAAGCTAGCTATATGCCCTTTGACTAGTTTCATATCAGGGACAACTGGCACAACTGTACTTATCCGCAGAGGGGGTGGTTTATATTTTTAAATACTATATCTTATAGTGAATAAAAATCACCCAAAAATTGCCTGCAGAAATGAAGTATACAGTCGACCCTCGCTTATCGCCACACTTTTGTCTATCACCAAGGGTGGCGGTTTAACGAGGTTCTCGACTGTACTATGTTTTTGAAATTTTTTAAAATAAAAATCTGCAAGGGGGGAGTACATGAAACTTGAAATTTTACATGTTGAGTCTCATAAGAAAAATCTCAAATTAGATTTCTCGAAAACATTTTTCAGTGGATATGAATTTTCAATTTACTTACTATTCCAGAAATTTTTATTTGGCTTGTTCAAAATCAGGCAAAACTGGGCAAGAATTTGGTTAAATTATGAGTGGATAATAATTGTTTTTCCCCTTTGGTGTAAAAACCCAGTGTGCTTCCACTGGATTCTTGATCAGGCCAGAAAGATTATAATAATTTTGTCCAAAGTATTTCTTATAACTGTACTCGTCTTGAAATCCCTCCGAAAACAATTTCGATCAACCTTTAAATTTAAGCATTTTTTAGACAAAATAAAATTTTTTAGTAAATTAGTGAAACCATTTTGATGGACAACATTGATCAGGTCTGAAAGATAGCAATCAATTACTAATAAAAAATGCATTCATTAATATAGACAATCAAATGTAGTACTTTACCGTTACTTAAATATTCTTAGTTAACTCAGGTAAGCCAAAAAAAAACAACAAAACACAAAAAATAAAAATAAAACAAAGCCTACCTATCCTTTTGGCTAACAGGATAAAAATTAAACAATATTGTTTAATTACTACCTGGTCAGCCAAAGGTAGGCTTTGTTTTATTTTTATTTTTTGTGTTTTTGTTTTGCTTGAGTTAACGATGATAATTAGGGTAAAGAATTGTAAAAGATTTTTTATGGGATTTAACATATAAAATTTCAGGTTTCATGTACTCCCCTTTGGAGTTTTTTATTTTTAAAAATTTCAAGTACACCTGAAACACAGTATACTTCATTTCTGCAGGCAAGTTTTGAGGCAGATGCCAACAATAGAGACTCACAAAACCACTGTAGGTGAACTCAAGGGAAAGAGAATCCTTATTATAAACGTTACAAGGGATGACTTCCAAATCTGTATGTTCAAATTTCGCAATTTGTAGGTTATTGTGTTCAGAAGAATCCGTGTACAGGATTTTCAAAAGGAGGGGGTGTGACAAATAAGAACATTATTTTTTTAATAGCATAACATACTTAAGTATTTAATTTATTTTTTTTTTTAAGTATTTAATTATTTAATTTTAAATAAGTAGCAGACGAAGAAGTCTTGGCCACTCTATCCAAATCGTGCTGCTCAGAGGAAAGCTCTCACGTTGATCATGTGACTCGAAACAGAAACCTCCAGTTGGCTTATAAGAATATTGTGATTATCCGCGATTAGTTATCAAAGCCTACATTCAATCTGGATAGAACTTAGGGGGAGAGTGGGACACATTTGGACATTTAAGCTATTGGAATTTTTTTTACAAACTTGTGAACTTTTTTATATTTATACTCAATAGTATCAAAAAGCCTAGAAACAGGACTATATTTTAAGTATTTTTCCAATGTTCTGTAATCAAAACTAAATTAGTAATTAAATAAAGTGTTAAGACTCCTCCAAACTGTCCAAATGTGTCCCATGGTGAGGCACATATGGACAGCTATGGGGCACAATCGGACACCAGCTATAAATACTAGGAATTGAAAGTTTAAATGAGAAAACAAAGATTAAATAATTTATTTATCAAAATTCAAAAACATACCTTATTTATTGATAAGGTATGATAAATAACTCACATTTTTGTCTTTTATCACATTTTATTTAAAAGGCGGGGCACATTCGGACTGTTTGAATGTGCCCCACCCGACATTTTTATAAAAGTCAATCTCTCACAGTCAGTCTAGGAATACTTTTGCTTAAAGTTTTAATGCTTAGCAAGTGAGTAATTAAATATACTACCAGGTGTCATATCGATCCCAGAAATATCGGTGACCCTTTAGTAATGAAATGCTTACAGACAGGAATGAATACTTACTTTTTGTAGTTAAAAAATTGTTTTCAATTGTCATTCAAAAACTACTTGGGTGATTCTGTTGAAAATAAGTCTGAGCATGTTTTATCATGTTGCCCTCTAGTAGTAATTTTTTCAAAATTTTCAGACAAGTAATAAAAGAGAGGGACACCATGTCCGAATGTGCCCCGCTCTCCCCTACTATGTTATTTGGGATACCAAAATGCTGACCAAAAAAATCAAGTTAATCGGATCAGTAGTTTTTGCGTGGTAGAGTCACAAGTATACAGATGGACTTTCGCATTTATATATTAGTATAGGGATAGGAATGTAACCAAACTGAAAATGGAATGATGCATGGATAAAGACAGGCAACGCAGAAACAGAATCTTTGAGACTGGTAGAACCAAAATGGCTACGGCACCCACTCCACTTCATACATTTGACTGAACTGAAGCATTTATATTAAAGTAACAGATAACAGAAAACTCAATTTTTTTTTTTGCAAAGCGCACGCACAGTGGCCTTAAAATTGGCTCTGGTGAACTCGTCGTGGTCGTGACCCATAGACCATTAGCTATGAGTCAAGTCCAGATAAGTACAGTCCACTGACTTTTTAGCCTAAGACTGGATAAGTAGGTCTAGAACATCCACAAGAGGGTTCTTAAACTAATAATTCCCTGGATACAAGATATTGCGATTGCACTTATTTATTTCCTTATTGATTATATGTTGATGTTAAGTTTTCCTTTTGTTGTACATTTTTCAATCTAGCCCTCCATTGTGGCAGGGACCTAGCCTACAATAGCACGAGCTTGGGTAAATCGCAATACTGTTCCATTTTTTCATAAGACACATCTATATTCTTTAACATTATTCGCTGTATGAATTTCATATCAACTTAAACAAACAAACCTAGCACCATGTCCTGTCCTGCTACGACGACCGTCAACTGCATCATCCCCTGCATTCAAAAAGCTGAAAGTGTCTCTTGCTGGTCACTCTGCTCTGGATGGTGAAGATCTGAAGATGAACGAACTGCGAACTGCACTGCATTGTTCGCAAATTGCAAATGCCGGCCGGCAGTGTTGCCAACATTTGCACATAGGGTCGTCGTTTTGCCAAATATTTTATTATTTTTTCGTCCTGTAGAGACAATAAAATACAGAAATAGTAACAAAAACATGATCCATAATTTATATAAAAAAAAAACAAAAGATAATTTCCGCAATGTTTTCAGACATGCGTCTCTCATCTCATTCTCATGTGCCATTGGCCAGCTGCTGTGTAGTGTTGATCGTGTGGTGTGCTCCCACAAATTACCCCACCAAAAATCTTTCAAGTTGTTACACATGCATATCAATTAGTCTACTTCCCTTTTTTTAAAGCTTCCTGTTACCTTTTCGACTCAGCTGGATTGTTTTATGATAAATAAAATATATATGAAGGGTTTCGGGCAGCATAGTGCTAAGCCACACTTTTTCCAAAAATGACATTTTTACATCATGTTTTAAAATGCTAAGGCTTCTTCAAAACTGAAATATTGTTCAAGTTTTATTTACATTTTTTATTCAAAACTTTTACAGGGACAATATTTCATATGTTTATATTATGGCGTAGTAATAAACTGACTCTCCTCACTTAACAGGGGTTCGGTTCCTAACACGAGTTCTTATATACAGTACAGAACATAAAATGTCATCGATGTACACAATGTATCAAGCAAATCAAAGTTCTCATAATAAAAAAAAATGTTCAGATTAACATGCTATTACTGTATATCCAACACAGAATTTTCATATCAGCTTTTCCAATATGAAATTGGTAAGCCTTGGTTGGGACACCCTGTATAATTCTTTCATTTTCAGTATTTCTCGGTAATTTTTATCAGAAGTTCAAAAATTAGTAAATTATACAAAGAAAAAACTGCAAAAATTAATAAAAATTATATTGAAACTATTAATAATAATCAAAACATTACAAAAAATTAGCAAGAAGCTGAAAAAAATTACACTAAAAATGCACATAAATCAAACAAAAATTTCAACTTTACTTAGCAACAAAATTTTTTTATTCAAGCAATTTTCTCATGGATGAGTCGTTAAATGAAACTACCTGTAGCAAGGAAAAAATATAAACGTTGCCTTACCAGGCATCGAGCTCCACCCTTCTAACCAATGGACCCACTTGACCTAACATATTACCTTCTATACGAGTTGTTCAATGTGATGTTTAGTCCCCCCACCCCAATATTGGGGCTAAAACCCTAATCATTTTCACCCCTCGACATAGGGTCTTCCGATTTTAGTTCCAATCGATCCAGCAGTTGAGGAGCCTTGTTGATCAGCACAAACTAATCGACCACCTTTATAGTATAGAATGGATACTTTGGCTACGTTCACTTTGGACACGTACACGCTAAAATCGCTCACGCTTATAATCACAAATTAAACAAACAGGACAAGTTAAAATCACAATAAGTGAAAAGTCAATCAACAAGGTAACATGTTGAAAGGAAATCATTGCAGTACATCCACATCTGTAGTCGATCCACTCATTTTGGTCAATTCATCACTAGAATCCCAGACGCATCAAACTGAAATAATAAACAAAACCCAAATTACTATCTATTGAAAAAACCCAGAAACTTCTTTCAGCACTCGATGTTTGCTCAGAACATTAATCTGTGATCAGCGACAAAAGTACAGTTTCTCGACCTTGTTCAAGGAAGGTCCTGTACATGTAGTGTTGAAACATTATTTTGGTGTCTCTCAAAACATGCAATCTTTAAATACTACATGACAATTTTGTACACTTCAGTAAAAACTTCTAATTACTGCTCTCGATTAGAAGCACAATGATCGGAAGTGTCAAGAGTCAAAAACAACACGTACTTTTGTATTTGGTACAAAATTTATACCAAATGTCAGACCTTTTACTAACACATCATTGCTACTTAAAATTTAAATAGCTGTTACAAAACATGCTTACCATAAAATTAAGCACGCCAAGCACTCACCTATAAAACAAACAATAATCCAATTAGTGATAATCACACCAGACAATTATAAGTGTTGATAATCACACTACGAGTAGACAATTGAAAAGGACTCACCCTATGGATCGATATATCCAATTGAAATTAAGCAATTCTCCTTCTTCAAAACATTTTCACACAAAAAAAGATTAATTTTCACAAACTAAAGATTACGGATTAATTTACTAGAAATATTAATTAAAAGATAAGGTTGATTAATATATTACAAATATTAATGTAGAAAAAAAAACACTACAAAACAGAATGTGAATGTCGAATTAACCAATTTTTAATTTTTGAACAGACATGAGTTACGATCTTAATACAATAGCGTCATACAAAATTGTTGATCGACATGCCACAATTTTCAGCTAGCACGTTTACAATTTCAGTTTTGTTCTCCTCCAATGACGCCTCTTAGCGTTGTATCTGTAAAATAAAAAATAAAAACGCTAGTTAGTCATCATATTTTAGCATTTTGGATCAACAACCATTTTTCGTAAGCTAAGCTTAAACGTACCAATATGTATTAACATAGGTTTATTAATACATGATTAAATTAATTTTCTTTAATTTTTTAACCTTTTAATACACATGGTTTAAGCACATTTTTAGTCACTGATTTTGTCAAACTTTGATATTTTAGCTATGATATGGTGGTAATTAGTATTTGTAAACCTCTTCATCAATAACCATTTTCAGAATGAAGTAGTAATTAAAGGAAAAGATGGGCAACACCACTTCTGTATCATGTGTAAGAACCATTTTAAGATGTGGTGAAATCCCAACACTAATCTTCATTGTCAATGAACGAAACAATGAGATAATGTAATGTTGGTATTTAACCACATCTGAAAACTTAACACTGCACAAAATTTCATTTCCAAACCAAAGCTTGAAAATGTGATCCCCCTTCATGATGATTCAAATTTATTTACCATTTAATAGGTTAGCTACCCTTCTTGTTTAGGGCACTAGCGATTAAGACAATTTGTTTTATTATATTTACCTAACGTGATCATGGGTAAAAATCCCAGTTAAAGCTAGTTAAAAAGAAATTGAGAAAAACGAGAAGGTTGGCTAACCCATAAACACCAACACAGATTCAGTTAAGATATTATATTATACCTGATGGTGTTTCCGGTCCTCATTCGAATCCATTGTGGAATGGGTCGATTTTGTTTCAACTTCTTAGCAAGCTTTTGCTTGATTTTGAAAGTCTTGTGAGCAGCCTGGAATATTAAAAACAATGTTAAATGTACCAAAAGTAGATTAACACAAGTCCACAATTGATTAAGTATTGATATAACAACACTTGTATATCATCATAGTTAAAAGAAAAAAAAACTCAACACGCGTTTTGCTTGAAACAGCATTTCGCTTAATTTACAAATTACTAATCATCCATCGATTATCTTCATCAATCAAACAATTAACATGTTTGATATTGTGGTTATATCTAATTAATAACAATTTTGTTGAATTAATAAAATAAAGAAAGCCGAAAAACATACCATTGCGATCACAAGCAAACGACGTCGATCAAAGAAAATGTCGGATTGAACGAATCTCGTTTTTTATCTCGAAGAAAACGAGAAGTCAAATCTACGGAAGCCTGTGCGACGTTAAAAATTTTAAATTCCGAGTACAGTACTTTTTATTTTTATTTGTTTTTTATCGCATCCTTTTTTTTTATATATAAATTATTCACCAATTATTATATTTTATATTAGTTTCCATTTAAATTTTTTGCGAATTTTGTTGAGCATGTTTTAAAAAATTAAATAATTAAAAATGAAAATCCTATCTATTTAATGTTTAACTTTAAATAGAGCACATTATCCCATTTATTTCAATTAAACAATACTTTCATGCATATTTAAAAATTAAAGAAATCTGTTTTTCATAAAACGATTTGTGTTTGCAACCCTGAACTCCGTCAACTTATAACCGCCAATCACCGAGCGGCAAATCATGTAATTTGCCGATCGATAATTGGCGGCGCTGACTAGTTAATGGTATTGTAAATCTTGGTGCATTGCCGAGGTGCAAGAACACTATTTTATCAATTTCGTCCGTTTATATCATATGATGAGTGATAAAAGGAAACACGTTTTTTTGACTGTGAATGATAAACTGGAGGCACTCAACAGACTGGATAAAGGGGAATCCACGACTAAAATTGCCAATGACTTGGGAGTAGGAGAAACCACCGTTCGGAACTGGAGGAAAAACCGTGCAAGCTTGCAAGAATTTTCTAAGCAAGTTGACGGTCACAGAGGGTTACAGTTACGCCGTTCCATGAAACGACCAAAACTCGAGATTCTGGACGAGGCTTTGTGGGTATGGTTCGTCCAAGAAAGACGCCGAGGAACTCTACTCAGCGGACCGCTCGTGAGGGAAAAAGCGTTGATGCTACATGAAAAACTTGATACCGGCGAAAAATTTACCGCAAGCGACGGTTGGATGACACTGTGATATCAGTTTTACAACTAAGAAAGTGGAAACTTTATTTTGTTATAGAAACGTAAATTAGCGTCGGAAAAAGACTTGACTTTCTTGGGAACAATACGGAACTCTGTTTCCCACAGTTGACAAAAAGAAAAACAAAAATGTTTTGTTATTATTTTCTATTCTAATTGTTGTTTTAGTTAACAAAGTTATCTTATTCTAAATTTTTGTGATTACTAGAAGTTTTTAAAAATATTGTTTTGCACAATTGAAGTAGTTGGAAAAGATTTTAACTGGTAAATGTTTTTATTTTATTATTCTTAAAAAGTTGTTTTAAAGTGTTTTTAATATTTTTGTTTGTTTTGCAAAACCTTTTTGCTTTGGTGGAATATTGGGAAGCGTGGGAAAGTAAAGAAAAGAAAGTTATTTTTATATTTTAGTTTGGGGTTATCGGCCGAGACTTCCGCTGAAATGTATTGGAAAGTATTGTTTTTAAATTGGTTAATGCATAACAACTCCATATATGGGCAAAGTAAACATCACATGTTATAGGCGGAGTTTTTATAATTGTTAGCTGCCCAATGAGCTGACAGCTTCAATGCGTGGGAGTCAGGTTCTTGACCTCTAAAAAATTGTATAAAAGAGAGAACAATTCAATGGAAAAAGCAGTCACTCATCGGAAACCAACAAAATGCTGTCAAAATTATTGAAAAAGTGACTCATCATTCTCCTCATCATCGGCGGTGCTATACTCAATTATCGACCTTCAGTAAAAAGAGTCTATCATCAAGGCTAACATGTGTTGCCAAAAATCTTGGTAGCTGTAAACTCTCATCATCAGTATCCTCATCATCATCAACGGTTGGCGGTGCCCTGCTCTACTACCAAGGCAAGGTAGAGCAACACGCCAAGATAAATCAGACAGACTGAAAGAAGCTATGCTCGTCTGTAGATTGTTGCGTCAAGCTGTTAATGGTCATCATCCACCAC
>JAQIWH010001504.1:0-31134 GCA_034695005.1 Cryptops parisi
TCTGATCTCTTTAAAATTTCGTACGCTGATTCCTAACTATAAATGGAACATAGGCAACCTTGTGGAGACACATATTTCCATACTTTATTTTTTCCATATGAATTTGGACCAGTCTACTGGGCACGAATAAGCAGAAATGAACGCAGATCGCACGGGCACGGGGGAATTTTGCAGAACACGTGGCGTGAATTAGACATTTTTAGTGCCACCAAAGGAACCCATATGGAGGTGCAGCCAAGTCATGTTTTTATGGAGCTTGTTTTTAAACATTTCCATGTTTAGTTATGTACTGTATGTGCTTCATACTGTCACGCTGTGCGATTCGTACTGTCGAAGTGTATGCGATTCATGCTATCATACTGTAGCTCTCATTGTGGACACCCTGTATGTCATTACTTTCTTGGATTTGTTTATAATTTACATATTTTTTTGATGGTTTTTCACAGACGCCGATTGGACAAAAGCCTGTTCACTGTGCAACGCCGATCATATGGGCCAAAGAGCAGTCGATCGCCACTGATGTTTTCATCGTGTGTACCGACAATCAGACCAAACCTGTAAACGTAACTCCTGCCGAGGCGCTGAAGGAGTATAGGACAGCGATGAAGCAACGTGCCAAGTACGTCGAGACTTAACTATTAGTTGAGAAACGCTTAAAAAAAATTTATATAACTAAGAGGCTTGAGTGAGGGATATGACGTCAATGTCGATGTTAAACTCGATATAATTGAGTGGGCCTACTTTGGTCTTTGTTCCCCCTACATCTACATTGGTATGCATCCTAAATTTGATAAAAATCGCAGAAATCGAAAATGAAATTTCTCCAAACTCGCATAAATCAAATATTGAATTATTCCAAGATCGCATTAATCTAAATTTGCAGAAATCGACAATGGAATCACTCAAAACTCGCATAAATCGAATTACTCAAAAAATTTGCATAAATCTAAATTTGCATAAAGCGAAACTATATATAAAGCGTATTCTGAAAAAAAAAATCATTTTTTTAATGTATACTTTGTTTTCATGTTAAAATTTACAGGTTGGTGATTTGTGCGATGTCGTCGAAAAGCTTTACGCTCGCATCGCCCGACGATCCTGACATGTTGGATATCGCCGGATTTGATCATTACGTATCTCGAATTATCCATCATTTTGCCAAGTCTTAATGCAAGGTGTTAAACTCTTTATTCTATTATATTTTTAAAAATTTAAACTTTAGTGACTTATGTCGTAATCTATATGAAAAAAAAAATGATGTGCAAGTGGTTGACGCCACCATCTATTTTAACTTTTAATAACACACGTTCCTCAATGCTAAACGTTAATTGCATTTAGATCGTTCTACCCACGAGTTTGGATTGCCTTACTTGACGGCGATGGGCTAGTTTGGGATCGAAGTGCTTATTATAAACAAAGAAATCGTTAATTTTTGATACGCACGCTGCACGTTATTATAACCACTGACCATTTTGCATAGATCCGATTTTATATGAGAAAAAAAAATTAAATTTATGATACCCGGTAACTATTTTATTTAAATTTAGTTTATTTGCTATTGTAGATATGTTAGACATTTAACTAATTTTATTGATTATTTTTCTATGTTGTTTCATTATGGGCTTTATATTAGTTTCACTGGCGAGCGAGGACGAGGTTGTCATCTGGTGACAAAACAAAGCCTACTCTTAAAATGCAGTTTTTAATGTTTTATTTTTTTTTATAAATAATTAATTATAGTTTGGTTTCATAGTTTTTTTTGTTAGATTATGTGGAAAAACTTTAATTTTAGACAAAAGTATTAGAAATTTTTTTCTAATCATTTTAATTCTATTTTTTTTTTGTAATTATTTTCTTTTAATTCTAAATTTGTTATCTGTTTTTCTGAATTCTAATTTTTTTTTATATTCTGTGTTAAATTCTAATTTATTTTTCTAAATTCCTTATTTCAATTCTAATTTTTTTCTTCTATTTTCTGTTAAATTCTTTATTTTTTTTCCTAAATTTTTATTCAATTCTATTTCTTTTCTCATCAATTCTAATTTTTTTCCTAATTCTCTCCTTAAAAATTCTAAATCATGCTTTTTTTCTAAATTTATCAATTTTATTTTTTATTTTCTCTTCAATTCTAAATTTTTTTCCCTAATTCTTTGCAGTAACATGGATTAGATAGCAGATTAATTTTGTATATTTTCTAGAAACGTCGAATGAATTGCCCGTAAAATAGTACGTCGACACATTATACGTGTTTTGGAAGAACATGTTTCCTAATATACCCAAACCACGCACACGAATTTCAACGTAAATAAAATAATCCAACCATTCTCTTGGACGACTATGTACTAATTACGCAACGATATTCCTCAGTCTTCGAAACAGATTCCCCCTTTTCAATCGGCTGCAAGATTTTGAATTTTATACGATAATTATATATTTTCCACATACCCAGTTTATTGTTGGTAGAGTTAGAAAAATAAACAAATTGTTACATCATGTTATAACGTGTAGAATGTTAGTTGGGAGTTATTCATCATCGTGTGGATGACTAAAAAATTTAGCTGTTTTAACTATTATATTGTAGGTTTTCAAATTGCTGCAGTTAATTATACTGATAGAGCTCGTTATTTGTATAGGAGGATAAAACTATTTTCAGAAATTTTCTACATTTTGATTATTATTATTATTATTACTACTACTACGTTATTAGCTTTTTATCTATCTATTGCCCCCTTTCGTCTAAAACGTACTTGTAATTCTTGAACAAATTTTTTACAAAATAAATTGTTAAGCTGTCGAAACTCGATTTTGATCTGACCGCAATGCGTTACAATGCCGAATACAACTGCCATAGAGTTTTGAAATGCCACATAAAGAAGGTTTTGTTTCGAGTTCTGGTCAGAATCGGGGGACGAATGGCAGAATATAAAAAAGTTTTTCGTATGTCATGGTTATTAATTATTTTACTAGGTTTAATAAAGTATTGCTTAAACAATTATTTCTTGGATATATATATTTTCTGTATAGAGCCAGTGGTGTCACCAGTGGTTTCATACCAGTGGTGTCACCCTTTTTTATTATTACAAGCTTTTATTTAACTTGGCCTGGTGTTTTTAAACGGTTTTCAAAAAGTTTCAATGTCTGAAATCCTGAATGTCCTTTTTTAACCAGGTTCCATGTGTCGTAGGGACAATTGAATCGATCAAAATTTGAGGAAGCAATGTCGTGTCATCCATTCGGGGCTATTGGCACGTGAAACTTAAGTATTTTTATTCAGGTAGAGCGTTGCTGATGCTCTGAACCACGTGTTCGATTCCCATCATTGTCAATAAACCTACATACATATATACAGTTCACTCTTGTTGAGTGTCAAACCAACTCGTTGAAACACTTAATAAAAAGTTGTACCAAAAAAAGTGAAATATGACATAGTTGCAAGGCCAGTCCGTGCCCTCGTTGAACTCAAAGTACCAACCTTCTACAAAAAGTGTCATTATTTGCGACAGATTGTCTAATGATGTTTCGTCTTGTTGATGCTAGAAGATTGGATGGATGTCCTGGTGGTTCCTTTTTGTTGTAGTTGGTTCCAAGCTTCAAAACGTTGTCAGAATCGCTTAAATTGGCGTTATCATTGTTACAAAGGGTTCCTCCGCTTTATAGAGAAATGATTTTATGTTCAGCAATTCAGTGGTTTTGCACAGTGGTCTAACATTGGCACCCGTGTTAATATTTCCGCGAAAGCTTACGTTCCTCATTATCCGAGTTCATTCTTGAAAGTCTCCTGACAAACTAGGAATGTAACTACTACTAATATAATAGTGGATAACAAGATGTAAATAAAGCGAGACCAATTATTATACAAGTGTTCGCTCGTCTGACAATAAAACTATTTTGCCAGACGTCCATAGATTTACGAGTGAACCTTAGGTTCACAATATTAACCACAACATTATAGCTAAAATTTGACAAAATCAATGACTATAATAATAATAACACGCCTCCAAAGTGGCATGCGCATTAAAAGGTTCAAAATATGGAGTAGAATTTTACAACATAAAATCCGAGCCATGCTGTTGGTAAATCTATAGAGTATACATTTATACTGGGCATACACAAGACGTGTGGTTATAACTAACAATTTATTATTGTATAAAAAAATAAATTTCCACTGAAACTGCTCTAGTTTTTGAAAGACCACCATTTTGGAGTCATACCCACTGCAGTCAGCACTCCCTAGTGACACCATTGCCAAATACAAGTTTAATCATGACATATACAAATATTACACCATGACCCATTATACTTTACTATAATATGTCATGGTTTAATAGGTGCTATCATGACCCTTGTTATGAGAAGCACCCATTGTCAGGTAATGAAGTGCATAACACGATGCATTCAATTCTCGCAAAAACCGTAGAACATCAGATTCGTCAACCTAAAAAACCTAGGCTTACATTAAAATGAAGACACTCGATTCAAAACATATGTACAAGTATCTTTTACTTCACCACTTTGTGAACAAGTTTCAACAAAATACACAAGGAGAGAGGAAAAAAAAGGGGAAATAAAGAATACAGCCAAAAAAAATAATATAATATATTCTTAAAATTGCTTTCATCAGTTTTAACAATTGTATATATTTTTTTGACATTTTTACTAATTAGTATTGATAATGAAATGATCAAAAGAGTTCTATTGTAAATGCAAAGCTGATAATAATACTAAAAGAAAATAATTTCACAACTCTGATTCCTACATAATACCAATTCAAAACGCAATTTCACATGGATTTTCTTAAACACAACATGAAAAAAACATCAACAAAAATAAACAAATAAAAAAAAAGTTTTGAGCAAACTTGAAACGATTTGCTCGAGTGTTGAAAACGTGTCGACACGGAGGTTGTCATTTTTTGACTCACAACAAAGATAAAAAGAAAGAAAAACTAAAGTGTTAATTTCAATCTGAAAAATGAACACCTCAAAATATCATTCGAAAGTTATGACATGTTTTCGATATTTTTATGGTGTAAAGTGGATCACCAAGTTATTATCAACTAAGTCGCTGCATTGCAAAAAAAAAACAAAAACATGCAGTCGAGTGAAGGTGATGGACATCTTTTTTGTCCATCTTGATAATTACACGACACTTTTCCATCGTTCTGTCCGTACATGATTTAACGGGCATCGCTGCCACGCACTGTACGTACCTAAAAACTATTTCTCTGTCGTCAAGCAAGATGCTTAAAATCGCAAATGGGGCTTGTTTTTCACCATGTGTCTATAAATCGAACAAGAAGAAAAATTATCACAAACGTGCTATGACATCCAACACAAAAACGCAGCACTTTCCTAAAATAACAACAATAACAATAATAATATACTCACTTGTCAAGAACTTCCCAAAAGACAAGCAAGTTGGCACGATCCAAATGACGCTTTGTCCGACTGAGCTGAATCACGTGCACGGCCCATTTCGCAACGTTGTGGTCTAGTGTCATTTCATCCCATTTGATGTGAAACGCTTTGACTAAACAAAAGTACAATAAACAAATCAATACAAGTGCTTTTAAAAAGTATAATGAATAAAACACAACTGGTACGTACTTCGAGAAAATATGTCAACAGGATTCCCGTCCCACGGCCAACCCTTGAACTGCCAGGCGGGACCTTGCACAAAAACTGCTACAACTCGATCCCTAAAAACACACGCAAAATACAAATTTTAGTGATGAATCAAAACGTAAAACCATGCAGACAAGCTGAAGATTAGACGAAAATAATCATAATTACCAGTCTTCACGCACTAATTTCGACGGATTGTCGATGACTCGATACGGAATTGTGACGCCATCTCGTCGTCTTTGAATGAGCACTTCGTTGTCTCGTTTCAAACCCAGCTGTTTCTTTTCTTCAGTACCAACATACCTAAACAAAATGTTATTTTTTTTTAAGCCAATTTACTATATATGACTTAGCTAATTTAATCAACAACTGCACGGTGTATATAGTATACAACTATAGTGTATAATAATAATAATAATAATAATAATATACAACTAGTGCATAATATGTAACTATACAGTAAAAAGTATAATTTTTTTTTATAAAAACTATGATTGAGGAGTTGGGTGGAATAACGGCGTAACTCCAAAAAAAATGTAATTTTGAGAAAAAGGGCAAAAAAACTTCTGACACCTTCAAATTTGAGATTAAAATAAATTCCTGTCAACTGTACATTTATAGAAATAAAATGAACAGGTTTTGCAAATAATCTGTTAACTCTAGTTGACAAGCCTCAAGAACAGGCTAATTTTAAAAAAAATGCAATTATGCCGTTATTTCAAAGATCGGTATCTTTTTCATTGTTTCGGAAGGGAACTGAGAGAGTGAAACAACAAAAAAGTGAAGCGACAAAAAGTAAGAAATCACAAAAAAAATGTCAAGAGTTACAACAGTCACGTTCCATATTCTTGCTCCAAAAAGTCCAAAAGCGTCAGTTATAAGCAACTACAGACTGGTACAATTCAACTTGTGCGTTTTAAGCAATAACAACCGTAAGTGGATTCACACCATTTTTCCAACCCAACTCATCAATTATACAACTACACTTTTTTCTTACTTGACAAGTACATTGATTTAAAGCTTACCTTAGATCTTGTAAAATATCCTTAGAATTGTACATAGTGATTATAGATGTGGTTGCAGCGGGAATGATGATGATGGGAGTTCGGGAACCTATTTTTTTTATATAGAAAATTTGAACATTAGCACTGATAATAGATTAACGGTAACAAACATCACGTTAACACGACGTTTTCTAGTTTTACGTGTCGTTGCCATCATCTTGCGCCATAATTAGAATGAAAACAAATTTTTTTTTTACCTCGTTTTGGAGGTTGTCGAGTGCTCGTGGAGACTTGGTTCTGAACAGCCGACGGTGGCGGCATCGACATGGGTGCTTTACGAGGTTGAGTTCCCTCCGTCACTGATTTCAAAGTCATTCCGTGATATGTTCCCATGGTGTCAATTTTAAAACCTTCCGTCTCTGCACATGAAATAAAAAGAAGCAAATCAATTAAACATACATGTTGTATAATAAATACCAAAAATAAAAACATATACAAATCACACGCAACACTATCATACCTTCTTTTCCTTTGAATCGTTCTTGGTCGTATCTACTGTAAACAACCTGCTGCGGAAGAGGTCGCACGGGTGTCTAAAAAATGAATTATATTCAGTATAAATTTCTTATAAACGTTGTCTAACATTTATATATAGTATAGTATAATATAACGAGAAAAGTCATAAAACACCTACCCTTGGCGTTTGAGGAGGTTCCTGTTGAGGAGGACGTGAACCGCCTTCCTCTCGTGCTTTGATGGATTGCAGAATCGCAAACACATTTTTCGCAAACAACTAAACAAAATGAACCACTCGATTAGTCTTAAAACACTAATTAAAACCATCCCTCCCACAAACGAATCGAACACTCACTTTTCCTGTGCTTTGCAGAATAGTTGTCCTCGTCCGCCACTGGCGTTCTCGACTGATTATGTCTCGTGTCACGTCGACGTCGTAGTCCAGAATACCTCTCAGTTCGGGTATCCCCAAGCCCATGTCGTCGTCGCCTTTGATGGTTTTCCTTTTGTTAGCCAAACGTTTCGCTTTGATGGCAGCGATCTTTTCTACGGACATCGTTTCCGACAATGACCTATGAAAACACATTACTTAATCGTTAACTTTCTTTCTATATCAAAATAAAAACCCTGTGTTGTTTTATGTAGATCGACAATTGGCATACCTGATCTGTTCGGTAGTGACGGAGGCCTCTTTAGGAGCATCCAAACGAGCAGCAAGCTGTTCTTTAGCCCGTTGGACTTGGATTTCCTTGAAAGGAAAACGCCGTTGTGAAGTGAATACACCTCCGACAAAAGGAGCAACGTTTCCATTTAACAAGAAATGAAATGAAATCCACGCCTACCTCCATCCTAGGCTTCTTGGCAACGTCATTGAGAGGCTCTTCGGCGGGTCTTTTGACTTGAGTGGGAATCTCCAACGGTGCACTTTTGTCGATACTGGCCGACGTTGCTGTCTCGCCATTCAAGTAGGACAACAAATCCTAAAATAAAAATTAGTGGCGAAATAGAATCAGCATTTAAATTACAGCAGGCTTAACATATTGCAATCGATACCTATATTGATAAATAATGCTAGAAAACCCAATTAGTAAAATTCAAAATACTATGAAAACTTTGGTACTTTCCAGTTATAGCGAGGCTCGTCCGATGTTGCTATTTGCTTGTACTTGGTTTATTTTGCAGGTTAGATTAGAAAAACAAAACTTGCAAAATAAACCCATAACCAAGTAAATAAATCCGTAAGAAAATAGCAACATCAGACTATAACCAAAAACTTAAAATAGTCAATGTTATAATATTATAACAAAAAAATATTAGAGAAAATATCATCATTTACATTAACTATGTCTTTTGATGCAAGTGGCATATTTCAATAAAAACAAACGTTACGTACCTTTCTGTCGGGTCGTCTCACCACTGGAATATTCTCAGCCTATCGTTCATATAGAAAAACAAAACCATTATCAGTTAACCTACTTAATTTAATAGTGGTTACACATTTCAGATGACTATACTCACAGCTGTTTGCCGGACGTAAACAGGGTGGGATAAGTGGATATTCTTTAGTAGAAATAGAAGGCATTCTAAAGTGTAGTAATCTTTCGGTGTGCCATCCTTCCCAGACCTAGTTGATAAAATAATAATAAAAATATAACAGGATTGATGTTAATGAAGCAAAACAACAAGGAACGTGCACCACAACATATGTCAACTTTCACTTCGACGCTAACAAAGGAACACGATGTCAATACTTCGACACTCCATCGTTATTGATCTATTTTTTACGATTTGTTTAACAAATAATCCGACGTGGAAATGAAATTCCTTGTTGTAATGAAAGTGATCGATAGCTACTTGATGTTGTTAGAAGGGGTCGCGTTATTATTATTATTTTTTTTTTGCGAGCAGCAAAACATGAAACCGTTTTCGATCTATAAAAACCAAACTGGCAAACTTACCCCCACATCAAGTAGTTGGTTTTCACATTCTTGGGCCATGAGAACTCGCCAAAGATGATTTGGCTATCCCTTTCTACTATCTCCTTCTTGTTTACGTTGTATTGGCGCAATAAACTCAATGGATCGGCCATTTTGTTAGTGAGCTTTCGCAGCTACTTCTTCTTCTTGCCACCACGATCTGCTCTGCCAATCAAAGGTACCTTTTTTTCTGCTTCGCTCTGTTGTGGGTCACGTGATAGGGTCGAACTCGGGAGCCAATCACAACTGCGGATTCTGCTTACCACGTGTTATAAATGGAATGATGCTATTTGCTGCCGTTGATGGTAAGCGTGGCGTTGTGTTTTATCGTTCGTAAATGACATCATTAAAAAAAAAATTAAAATAGGCGGCGTTCACTTTAAAAGCTTTCAGCGCGAAAACCGTGTAATGAAAGGGATAATGGCTACGTTCACGTTGGACGCTTTTTTTGCTAAAAACGCTCATAAACGTCCAAATATAGTCGATAAACAATATATTTAAATTTTAAATTAATAAAATTTAAATTAATATTTAAAATTAAATTTATAATAATAACCAAGGTTCTAGCGTACAAAGTGAATTCAGTCAAAATCATTGATATTGAATAGAGAAGATATTTTAATTTTAGATATGCTACAGTAAAAATCCGAATTCACTAGTCCTCAACCACGAAGGTTAGGTTAGATAATGCGTCCGAAGGCTACCAAATGCTATGATTTAAATCAGAGACCAGGTCTTAATTTACTCTAAAATCTGGATTCTAGAGTAAAGAGGATTTTTATCTAGTTTTGACTGAATTCGGGTTCTTACTTTATATTTATTTTTTTAAAGTCTGCAGTGTAATATAAAAATAGCCATATCTACTGATTAACTTACTATTTAAAATAATTAATAAAAACAGGCAAAATAAATCAATCATATAAGTCAACACATTATCTATCAAACTTTTTTTTTTATAAAAACCACTAGCCTTAGCACCTCAAACGGTGCCTTTTTGGCCAACAGAAAAGTACCATTGAAACTTTTTTTTATCATTTTTTTTTATTTAAAATAAATAATTTAACATTTTTTAACTATATATTTTTACATTTGGTGTAAATTAACATGTAACAAAACTTTTTTTTATATACTGTATAAAATGTAGTAAATATTTTATATACATTTTTTTCCACATTGAGAAAGACACATGGTGTTACAATTTCCAATTTTTATCATTGTATGGTTCCTTTTTTGAGAATTTCAAAGATATTTCAACATTATGTAGACTACTTATTTTTTAATTTAACCAAAAACAAAACAAAGCCTCGAATTGTTTTTAACATTATTCACCATGAAGCATAAACGCTCAACAAAACAATATCAAAATAAATTTAACATCCATTCTCTTTTCCTGTTATACAAAACAAAAAGTACAAAAATATATCCCTGAGATTTAAATGTTTGTTTTAATTAAATCTAGAATTCAAATATCTTATGAGGGGGCAAGTTTTTTACCTATTGTTAGTGGATTCTCTGGAAACGTTATTTCATTATTGCCAAAGTCAATAATTACACCCTTTTGAGCGATGAAGTCGAACCCCAGGACACAATTGAAATCGCGTTTTTCGATCCCATCGACAACCAGAAATCTATGATGGAAATGGCGTCCCATGGTGGAAACTTCCACCATGCAACTCCCCACCCCCCGTACGAGACCTCCGCCGACACTTCTCACGAATGACTTGTCGTTTCTATTCAATTTAGCAAGGTGTTGTATTTTTTGATACACCTCGAGCGGGAACATTGAAATCTGAGTACCAGTAGAAAACAGCATTTTTATCGGAACGTAGAACACACTACCATCCTTGATCATTGCGTTTGATTGCGGATCTTCTCCTTCCATTGTCACTATTCCTGAATTCCAAACTCGATAGGAGTCTTCTGTTCGGATTTCTTTCACGTCGTTGTCGATTCTGGCCGAAGTCCAAGTCTCGCCATTCAAGTAGGACAACAAATCCTAAAAAGCAAAACAAAAACGTTAAAAAATAGAATTAGTGATAAAACAATATTAACATTACAGCAGATTTTGCATGCTACAATTTTTTAATACGAGTGACGTCCATTTTGATAAAAACTCATGTTAAAATACTTTTAGTGTACAAAACTTAAAATAACCAATTTTATAATATCACACAAAAAAAGTGAAATATCAACATTTACATTATGTTAACTAATGTTACTAAAAACCAATGTTACCTCCTTGTCAGGTAGTCTCACTACTGGAATTTCTTTAGCCTGTCAATTATAAGGAAAGTTTTATCAGTGACCTACTTATTTTAATAGTGGGAGAACTTTCCTGTTTTGGACCCACCAGCAGTTCAGCGTAAAAGCTTAAACTCGACACTGATTAAGCTTTTCGATTCGACGCCTGACTTTTCTTGTGATGCTACTCGTTTGTACTTGGTGATGGGTTTATTTTGCAGGTTAAGTTAGGAAAAAAAAATGTATTAAATGTACAGCTTGGATTTTTCCCCCAACCTGCGAAACAAACCCATGACCATGTCAGGTTATAGTTCTTGCTCAGCACCGAACTGCTGGTGGGCCCGAAACAGAAAAGGTCCCAATAGTGTTCATATTATCCGCATAAACAGGCTATACTTACAGCAGCTTCCACTTCATACACACGATGAGGTGAGTGACTGTTCTGTAACAGACACAGAAGACATTCTAAGGTGTAATAATCTTTCGGTGTGTTATCATTTCCACACCTACATGAAAAATGAATAAATGAAAGGATTAATGTCATATGATCAGCGAAACAGGACAGTGTGCACCACTGCCATTTTCTTAAATTGAAACATAAAACGGACCACACTCCTCCAGTAAGAGACCGTTAGGTTACATTAGGTTAAGTTGGGTTAGGAGGAACTGGGGGAGGGGTCTTCTTATCCCAAAAAAATCCGAAGAACCACTATTGCCATTGGATCAACACCAACAACTTTGTCAACCTACCCCCACATCAAATAGTTGGTTTTCACATTCTTGGGCCATGAAAACTCGTCAAAGAAGATTTTACCATCTCTTTCCGCGATTTCCTTCTTTTTTACGTTGTACTGACGCAATAAAGTCAAGCACAGTGGATCGGCCATTTCGTATAGTGAGCTATCGCAGATTTTCCAAAATTATTATTTGACTACTTCAATGCACGAGTACGATATACTGTACAGTGCACCCGAAATGAAAATGAATAGGTTTAAATCCCGTACGAATGCAAGCAAAAATGCACGTGTACAATCAAGGCCAGTGTACATCAAGATCAAAGTCAAAATCGCTGAGCTTTGCCGCTTTTTATAGCCAGGTCGGTCACGTGCTGATGGAACGTAGGATTCATGACGTCAAACGCGAATGAACCTATCGCTGCGCCGTGCACCTTTTAGCATCGTTCGCGAAAGCGTAAAACGCTCAACTTCCAGGGGGAGGGGCACATTTGAGAACAAAATGGCGAGCCAGACTCAAGGTATACAACAGCTACTTGCTGCTGAAAAACGAGCTGCCGAGAAGGTTACCGAAGCTAGAAAACGTAAGATATGGTGTATAATAATTAACAAGTTAAACCCTATTTCTGTTAAATCGATATTCGAACGTTTCAATTAGACTAACAGTCTAAACGCGAGTCGGAAGTTGTTTGCACTCGAAAATGAAATTTCTCTTTTCATTGAATCAAATCAGCTGATCAGTATGTTTTTTTAATCTCTATCTAAACATGTTGATTATTTATAAGGGTTGTTTATGATGAATGGTTATGTATATAAGACAACGAACGATACCAAAAATACTACATCAACTACAATTATTATAGTTGAATCGGTGCTTGGTGTTGATCACCCAGTTAGGGGTGGATGAAACTGGATTGAGTCATTATCATCATTTCCAATCACTTTATTTCTTTTGTATTTTGTTATAAAAGGATTCCCCCAGTTAATTCCAACGTATCATAAATATATTTATTAAGTTCAGTGTACACTTTGAGATAAAAAAAATAGTATTAATATACTTTATAATTTGTTTTACTCGTTCAAATACACAAAACGAGTTTTTTTTATATATCCGATACTATCGATAGTTTTGTTGGCCTTCTCATTGAATAATGAGGAAGTATTTTATTTTAATTTTACTAAGTTGAACATTAGTTTTAAATATATTATAAAGGTTGTGCACAAAATTAATTCTTATTTTTAGATATTTATATATATATTTTTTAAATTTCAAATTATATAGGGTGGTCCACCATGAAACTCCTATCACCATTCGGTTAAAACAGGAAATGTTGAGTTTCATCATAATGGACACATTTTATATTTTATAACGATATTCTATGCAAAGTGTACGAATGAAACTAAAGTAATGATTCGTATAATCCACGCATTGTACGCAATGACAAACCTGGTTTAGCCCAATCTATGAAATTAGCAGATTAAAAGTTATGTTAACAAAATTTCGTGGTTCTGTTTAAATTTAGGCTCTAATAATAATGATAATGTCAACTCGCCTAACTGAAACTAACCTAAAACATACCAGATTTTATTTCTTACTTTGCCAAAAGAAGCTAAGCACTGGATTATGTACATTGCTCCCTTAACACGTTGTTTATGCTGAACCTGGAAGTTAGTATAGTGGTTCACAAATTTCAATTTTTCACAGGTAAAGCCCGTCGTTTGAAACAGGCTAAAGAAGAAGCCCAGGCCGAAATAGAGAAATATAGACAGGAACGAGAAAAGCAGTTTAAAGACCATGAAGCCAAAGTAAGCAAGGGTCTATGAACTAGATATGTACAATAAGGAATCTGGCTATTAGGATCACTTCTGAACAAGTGAGTTTTCGATAACGTTAAACAGTATGAAAATGCACTGAACAGTGTTTTTTGGACCGACTGATTTTTGATAACAGTAGTCGATGGATAACATTATCCGTGATTATGATAACTAGATTTCATTGTATTCGAATCATAACAAAATTCACACGTTTGCTATCAAATTGTACAATGTTGCAATTTCTTGAATATGCAAATTAATTATAATCGAATATAATTTTTTGTTTTTTCAGTACATGGGTTCGAAAGATGACATCGCTGCTAAAATCGAGGCCGATACCAAACAGCGAATCGAAGCCATGAACCATTCGGTGGCGTCGAACAAGGTGGTCGTGATAGAACGTTTGTTGTTTTTGGTGAACAACATCAAACCTGAAGTTCATACCAATCTTAGAGTATAATCAATATGACTGTAAAAAAATCGTGATTATAATTTCTTTGTTGGGGAGAAAAAAAACGAACAAAAATGTAGAAATTTTAACATGGATAAATAAATAATGGTTGAATGGTCAGTAGACTTAAATCGTTAAAAGAATAGGATCCAAACATTCCTTGTGCACAATGTCTTAAATATCTCAAGTTTCGAGTGCACGTTTGTTTTAAGTTATTAAATGGAAGTATATTGTGTATATACAGTTGATATTTAATCATGAAACACCTGCTTACTGTACGTTATGCGTGAAGAGTAATAAATGTTGACTATGATGATGAATCGATTTACTGTGTTATCACGTGAATGTGTTCGATTTTATTAATCTTTTGAAACAGTTGAACGTTATTTTCATTTTTTTTTGTGTGTAAAGTTATTGCAAATTGTGTTGAATCCGTTTTAATGGGTCAAGATTGTTGGGATGAGCATGTTTTAATTGCTCGTTTAACAAGCACTTGAAAGCCATGCAAATTTCTGCAACAACATATGTTGTCTGTTTTGGCTCCTATGTCACTGGATAGCGGGTTTCCCTTGTGACATTTTCTCGCAACATTTTGTCTTTCAACAGCTATACGCAGCACCGTCATGTCATGTCATGAAAGTTACTAAAAATTGTTTATAAATGTTGAATTAAATTTTAATATTAATAAATAATAATACAACATAGAAAATTAATTGCAACATTTTTTTGTGAGATTTTGGACAAATGTTTTTTGTTTTTTTTATACAGGATGGATCAAATGTCATATAATTTTTGTGAAATAAATTAATACATAAATATTATCTTGACTTTTGGTTCACCCTGTATATCAGTAATTGAGTTGAACATCTTTGGCAGTTTGCTTTTTATTTTGTCTATGAAACCTTTAAGTGGAAGATGAACCATTGGAAAATGAAAACTACTAATTGGTCAATAGGCAAATAAAAGATATGGTTAAAAATAACTGACTGGTTAAATAACAGATGTAAAGTATACTAACTGATTTAAATAAATCAAAACAATTTTTTTTTCTTGAGATTATTATGTAAGAAAAATCATAAAAATCAACAAAATAATTATTTTTTTTAATAAGTTTTTTAATAAATTTGAAATATTTTATAGTACATAGTTTACACATTTTCTTATCAATCATATCAAAGTACGTTTAAAACGATAATGAAAAAAAATAAAGATTATAAAATTATCATTAATATACAGTACGCATAGAGCATATTGATGTCGGAAAACGCCGAATGAGTGGAACACGCGTAGAACAAAATACTAGCATCATTGAAAATCGCTCTATAAGCGAAACCATAAACTGCACCAAATGTAGATACAAGATAATATTTTTAAAAAAATCACAAATAAAAATTGTAAGAATCCTTTTTTTCTTGGAAAAAAAGACTAGAGAGGGAAGCGAAACGTTGGAGTGTTATAGGTAAATTTTATTTAATTTATTCCACTTGGAATAAATTCTATACAATTTAAAAAGTTAAAAAGAAATTTTTATCAATTTTTATTTTTAACTTTTTTTTTCACAATAGACAACAAAAAACGCCGAAAAGCGGAACAGGCACCGATTATAAAACTACCTCTGCGTTTACTTTCTACACTTTGAGCGCGAAAACCGTTCAAAGACAGTCGATAACTTGTGTAACTTACATAGATCCTATACACGTTATCGACTATTTTTGGATGGTTTTCGCGCTAAGCATCAAACTAGAAAATTATGAATTAATATTTGATAATTTTAATTAATATGTATGATTCTTATTATTTAATAATGAATTATTAACTAATAATAATTTATATTAATTAGTCGTTTCAATTTTAACTAGTTCTTTATCTTGCACTGCAGTAATTATCTACAACCCCCCCCCCAAAAAAAAAAAAAAAACCCGCCTAAAAAGCGGAACAGGCATCGACGTGAATTTACATTAGAGACAATTTAAAACCGCCGTATTAGCGAAACACCTTATCAGCAGACGAGCAAGCAAGTTATTTTATAAAGGTGAAATACGGCGCTTTGCGTAACCATGTAGTAGATTTTGGAGAAACGAGTCAGGTGACTGCGCTTGCGCATTGCGAGTCGCACCCGCCATCTTCTCTTTTCCACCCCCACTTGCTCGTCGATGTTCCTCGGTATTGGCGCGTGAAACCCACTACAAGCCCGCGAAAATGGCAGGGAATACGGGGATGGAGCAGCTCATCCCCATTGTCAACAAGCTGCAAGACGCCTTCACGCAGCTCGGGGTCAATATGACCCTCGACTTACCGCAGATTGCGGTAGTCGGCGGCCAGAGCGCAGGGAAGAGTAGTGTGTTGGAGAACTTCGTTGGCAGGTAAACCTAGTACTACTACTACCACCACTAGTACAACATACACACTGTACATTATAACTTAACCCTTTCTCACTATTATACATACACACAATAACAATGTCACTGAAAAAAAACAGCACCGAACGCCTTAAGTACCCCGTTACAAATGTCCAAAAGAAAAAAGTCGGATCTTTTTGTTGATCAATGGGACTGATCGTAGGAAGTAATGACTGCATGGTTACGATTTCAACGCTAGAGGATGTGAAATAATAAATATATCTAAATTTATATAAATTAATAATAATTATAATCCTATACAACATTCCTTAAATTTTGTAATAATGATAATAATATAATATAAATATTATTAATATATATTATATATATATATAAAATAAATAACTCAAAAATTTTGAAGAACCTTGAAAAATTAAAATCGATGACTGTACTGTACAGTAGTGCAAGTGTGTATGTGTGTTAACTATCTCACGAGAGAGAAAAATGTACATCGATTTTATATATTTTTTTTCAAGATTAATAAAAACAAAACACCCACTGTATCTATTGGTGTGAGAAAATAGTAAATTACTGTTATATAAATATATAAAATGTGTTTATTTGTCCACCCCAATCTGCGCACAAATTCTCTTTTAGGTTATTATTGATTACCATGTTGGATGCTTAGAATAGCACTGTTGTTGTGGTTTTGATGAGAAAGAAGAAAATAATAACTAAATAGAAATCGTTCGAGTATTGTAAAATCAGCTGTTTCACTATTGGTACATTTCAATTTCTTATAAAAAAACAAACAAACAAACCCATATATTTACGTAGACACATGATCGTAAATAAAGAGAATGGTGCACGTTATCTAGTCGAATATTGACATACAAAATGAAATGCTTTTGTTATTATGGACTAATTTTTGATAACCGAACAATTAATGCGTGATAAACAGTGAATCAATGTATCGAACAATTGTATGAAAATTATGTTTAATCACGTAGTCTAAAAAAAAAGACACGTAACCCTTGTATTACAGTATCCTTGTAATACCCTTGTGAACTGATTTTCTATTTGTCCATTGAGCCGCTGGTATTGCACACGTAGTATGTGTTGAATCATAGATAGCAAAAAATATGTCATGATAGGATATATAATAGGAATGTATATGGTTACAGGCAATGTATGGCATTGTATACAATGTCAAACTTGGTTTAGTCGATGAATGAAGTTAGCATTGAACAGGTTAAGAAAAACCTGGGTTTGGTTTAAATTTCCTGTAAAAATTTTTTTGTTCAAATTTAAAATTGTTTTTCTTAGAGAATGTTGCTAACTAACCTAACCTAACCAACACTTAACTTAAACTGTGTTATACAAGATGTTATTCATATTTTGCCAAAAGAGGCAGTGTATACAATGTCTGGATTATATACAATTGTCTGTAATTTATATAAATAGGTTATGAAGGTAAAATATTTCATTTTTTTGTATTTACAACAATTATCAATATTAAAAAATAGTCCTACGGGGTGAGTGTTTCAAATGTAGATTTTTCTGATTTTTAGATATAATCCCTTAGTACCCCATTCTTTACACATCATATACACAATAATGATTGTAAGAATACGCTATAGATAGCGTTACAAAAATATTTAGAAATTGAACTTATTTCGGTATTTATAAATATTTCTGCATTCAAAAAATAATAATATTGAAAAGAAGCTTATGATACCAAGCTTACACCAAGTGAGTATGTATGTGTTGTATATATTAAAAAATTATAAGTTAATATCACATTATTACTATACGTTATTCATTTCCAGGGAACTGTAGATACATGTACATTATCCGTATCAAAAAAAAATTGTAAAAAAAAAATTATGTAGGCCTATAATGTTTATGCACAACTTGTGTCACTTACCGTAGTTACTGTATAATAGGTAACTATTGTATGCGACAAGTTGTTAAACGATAAATAACTAATCCAATTTTGATTATTATTTTTTTTTTACAAATAATAAGTAAAAATTGATGATGACGTGCTTACTGTACATTGACATTCATAAACAAATGTCGACTTTGTTACAATTAATAAGAAACACTTTTATGTATAGTATATTACCATATAACTACAGTATGTATATAAGTACATATACTTTTTAATGTACTGCAATAAAGATCTGATCTCAATTTCTATGAGTGCATTTACATTACTATTTACAATGGGGATTATATTTTTACACCTAAGCAACTATTTAGTTTCATAACATCTGCAGTTCGACCCATTTATAGAATGAAACTTAAAATTTTGTTTTTCGTAGCAAGGATGTATGTACAGTTAATGAGAAGTGTACAATTTGTTACATATACATAGGTATACCAAAATTAAACGGTAGTTTCTTATGAATTGTTTCATTTTAAAATTGCAAAATTTCTTTACGATAAACTGCAAAAACCTAGTTTTTTAATTTCTGTAAAAATGTACATAGACATTTTTATTTTATTTTATATTTTTTTTTACGAAGCTTCGTCGTCTTCTTCATTTTTCATCGTAATTAGGCCTATATAGTTGAATCACATCGGAACATGAATCACACAGTAGGCTAAGTTATTATGCAGTTGAGAGTTTTCATCCACATTTTGTGTGAGTTGTTGAAATAATATTTTTGCAGCTATCACCACATTTTTCAAGGATTTTTGAATTTTTCCAGAGAAATCAATAATATCCTCCTTTTACCTTTATTGAGGGCTAAACGTCACTACAAGACGAAGGAAAAAATAAATTCCTTTTCGTATAATAGCTTTCGTTTGTCTTGTTCTTCTTTTTGTTCAGAATTCGAAAGAATCGTATTTCACATCCAATTAATTTGTACTTGCGTTTTCTATTACCTAGGTGAATATGGGGAGGGGTGGGGGGTAAACTATTTTAAAAAAAAAAATCACATTTAGACAAGAAAAAAAAATTATTTTCTCCGAATGTTCATTATGGACTAATTTCACTCGGTGCAGTAATAGTGTTTTCCTCTCGTTACCCCTATTACGTTTGACATAATTAATTGAAGCTTATTTTTATTTTTTTCTTCCAGCGTGGTGTACAATATCGTACTATAGGAAGTATTAAGATTTAAACAATTATAAGGCTCAGCTTTGTGTAACTAATTGCTCGCTGTGTATATACTACTACAGGAGAAGCCGTTGTGAGCATAGTTATTCACATTTTAAAATATTCGATGTGAGGATTAATAGTTGATGAAATAAATCCACACACACACACAAGGAATTGTGAATATAATTTTTTTTTTTGCGGTGTCATTCATATCTGCGGTTGATTCATGCCCGGTAGCCTAGGAGATAAAAACGCCATTCAAAGTCAGTGCTATGTTAAAAGGAAGAAGAAAAATGGATTTTCTGAGAAAGAAACGCAGGAACAACTGTTATCAAATATTTTTTATTTCGATAATTGTAGTTTTAGTAGTTTTGTTTTGTTTTTTTTTACAGCAGGTTGTTGGTGACTTCTTCTTGGAAAAGTCGTGTTTTTGTTCTGTTTGTAAATGCGTGTCGTTTGTTTTGATTCTGTTAGTCGTATTAATTGTCGACATGCGTTAAATGTTGGTAATTTAGTAATTTAATGAAAAAATAACAAGGCCGATGTTTCATACTAGTGGGAAAAACCAATTGACGGTGAATCGTCAACATTCACCAGTTATGTGATACGAGTTTGTTCATTCTCAATGATAAGACGTTTAAGTCACTTTATATTGACTTCTGAGGTTTGTTTTTATACTCTTTCTATTAGCTTCACTTGTGAGTGAGTTTGTAAGCTGAAAATTGAACGTATACTGTCATCTACAGTTCGTTTATGAGAATGATACCGTATAGTTCTTTAATGTACCAAAAAAACAAGAACCGCATAAGTTCTTCGCATAAATGTTAAATAATCTCATATATAAATAAATAAATAAATAAATAAATAAACCGAAAAATCGTAGAAATCAAAAGTGAAAATAAAAAATACTCAAAATACTCAAAACATGAATAAATTGAATACCGAATTGCTCCAAGATTGCATAAATTTTAATTCACATAAATCGAAACGTGCAGAAATCAAAAATGATTTTTTTTCCCCTCTATCTTGTATGTACATACGTACAGTATATCTGTGTACGACAGTAGAGTATATAAAGAGTGTTCAAAAATCATTTTTAAAATCAAGTTTTCACTCTCACAGTCCCCGTTCTAATTAAATTTACAAAATGTAATGTTTGCAGAATGTCGAGTCATACATAACGCAACATGAGTGTAAACAACCAAACTGGTTCTTAAAACTATTTCTGATTCACTCTTGAAACTACATGTATTTCTCTTCACGACAAGTCCAGTATAAACATGAACAAAGAAATTGTCACAATTTTTTTTTTTTTTTTTTGGGGGGGGGGAGATTTATATAGTATGTAATCTTCCTCCGATCAGTCTCAGATACCAGGTTTCATGAAAATTGGTTTATTCAGTTTTGAGTCACACAAGCACAAACGGACAGAGAAGAGGGATTGTTTATATAGATTGGGTATGTGAATTAAAGTAGGTGGTGGTTGGTCTAAAACGGTGCTGTTGTAATGATTGTGACTGAAAAATATTGCATTCTCAAATACGGTACTGTTATTTAGTTTGTTTATCGGCGCAGTGCAAGGTTAGCCTGCCTTCATTTAAAGACAACATTTAATTTATTTATAACGAGCATTAATTAATCATGGTGTGTTATGAAAAGAGAGAGTTTCTCGGCCAAGTTAAAAGAAATTATGACAATTAAAAGACAATTGCGTGCAAGTGGTAGAGGTTTATTTGTGTAAACAAACTAAAATAAATAAATAAATAAATAATAGTATTGATTTATTGCAACTCCATACATCAAATATATTGTATAACAAGAGTTTGTAAGTTTCACTAGCTCGTATTTCTCATTCTAATAGTAGTAGTAGTTGGTGTAAGTATCTTGGGCAGGTGTTAACGACACAGTTCCTTTGACACTTTATGCATTGCATCATCATCATCATCATCACAAAACTATATCATGGTTGATAAAATTATTTACTATCTTGTTTTCATTTTTACAGGGACTTTCTTCCCCGCGGCTCTGGTATTGTAACAAGGCGACCATTGATCTTGCAGCTTATTAATGCAAATGTTGGTAGGTTGATCGTCACGTTACTAAAATTTTGCAGATGGAAACCCGTTATTATTGCTTCCAAAAATTTTTTTTTGGAATTGTGTTCTGTATGAGAAGAACCCAATGGTCCCTTTATGTAGGTCTAGTATAAATAACAGTGGAATTCGGTTATTATAATCACAGATAATATTATCAATTGGCTATTGTTATCATTATCAGTAGGTCCCAACACACTGTTTAATATTTCATTTTCATCATTTTAATGTAATCAGCCGACTATTGTTATAAAAAAAAAAGCCAAAGTGATCACAGTAACCGGATTCCACTGTATATAGGGTGCTTCTGAAAAGTTTTAATTACAGATGCTATGCAAAGCAAAACAAAGCAAAATGTTTATATAAACATGGGTCCGGAAATGGATGTTTATTTAGACACCTACAGTGACCATATAAACCTATGCGTTTGTGACTTCATCCTGTGTCATCTTAAAAGGGAAGCTTTTCTGGACCCATGTTTATATGGGTTGTTTGCTTTGTTTTGCTGCGTAGCATCTGTGGTTAAAATTTAACTCGACTTTTCAGGAACACCCTGTAGTGTAGTTAGTGTGTAGTAAAGAACTACAGGCTATACCACGGATCGAGCGAAATACGAAATTACTATTATGTCATTTTGATATTGCTTGACACTGTGAGATGATGACGAGGATCGAACGCTCTTTCAATTTGCTATGATTTACCATGTAAAATAGAAATAAAATTATTAATACAGTAGAAACGAGATATTTGTATGGATTGTGATGTTTGTTACCACGGATGTTCTTAAGTCAAACGTCTGTAAATCCAGAGTTGCCTGTGCAAAAAAAGTTTGTAATTTTTACTATGAAAATACAAAAAAACATTTTGTATTTTTACTATGAAAATACAAAAATGTGCATAAAGGCAACTTTTTTCGGTAAAAATGGAAATTCCTGAGTCCTGCAACTGTAGTCATTTTGTTTCCAAGCCGTATAAATGGTGTCAGCTTTCATCATGCAGTTGCTACACTGCAATCCTATCTGCGATGTGGTGTGCTTATTTTAACGCTACCCTGTATTATTTTTTTTTATCGTGTTTGATCCCTTTCTACTGCATTATAAAAGCTTTTAACGAGGTAAGACGATAGCCCTTCGAGTTTACAGTTGTGTGCACTGTGTATGCGTCTTGCAAAGCCGCATCGGATTTCTTGGCAAGCTGCGGTATTTTCATATCTGGATTGACGTTTATTCAATCTTAAACCATGGAAAAGCATTCCATCCTAATCTGCTATTGAGCAGTCAGTTTATTTTTAAGGGAAAGCAAACAAACACAAACACACACATTAAGAGTTGAAATCGGTGGGTTTTTTGTTGTTTACAGAATATGCAGAATTTCTTCATTGCAAAGGAAAGAAGTTCACAGATTTCGATAGTGTACGCAAAGAAATCGAAGATGAAACAGATAGAGCTACCGGATCTAATAAGGGAATTTCTCCTATTCCTATCAACTTGAGAGTATATTCTCCTCATGGTATGAAACGTCTTGTATTTTGTTGGTTGTAATATATTTTTTTTTTGTTCACTTTCGGTTTAGGTATCGCTCGAGACGAGAGTTGTAACTGTTATCACTGTTTGTTAGGAAAGAGGCGTTTGTTTGATTTTTGTTACGAATAGGGTGACCAGATTTGAAGAGCCAAAAAGCCGGCCACTGATATATCAATATATATCAGTGAAATATTCGATATATCAATAAAAAGTTCAATATTTTAAAATCGTTATTTTAATTGTTTTATCGGTATATCAAATAGATGCTAATTTGTTGATATCAGTTTGTTCGACATAGAAACTTTGTACATGTATAATCAGATTTCAGTTTTAGGAAAATTAAGATACACTATAAAAACGGCTTATTATGCTACTTAAAAACAGTATATAAAATAAATAGTTGGCAATATTGCGTCTGTTTTATTGGTTAATATTAAAAAACTGGAACAAAAGGACATCCCAAAAAACTTCGTGTCTCGGGGACATTGTGTTGAAAACCGGAACAATCCTGGAAAATGGACGTCTGGTCACTCTAGTTATAAACAAAAAATTCGCACGATAGTATTTTTGCTTAGTACTGTTTCCATAAATTCTTAAATTTTTTTTAAATGGGAATGTCTTAGTGATATGATCTATATTAATGCCTAATGTTGTTTATTGTTTATGGTTGAAAATAATGATACTTGAGTGTTAAGCAGCCACCAGCGGTTATGAGGGGTCTACCTACAGGTATAAACACCAGTTTAAATGGTTAAAAATATCTACGTATCAAATTTATAATCAAGGATAAATCTAGTAGTGTGTTAATTTAACTAACCTAAACTGATGTCTATACCCACTAATTTAGATTGGTTAACAACAATCGCATCCCATGGCTGTGGCAGCTGCTTAACGCACAAGTAGCAAAATAATTTAAGGTTTTCCCGGGAAGAACGCAAGTGCCAAAAAATCAATTATAGTATGAAAATAATGTTCTTCATACATTGACCTAACTAGTGGTGCCATCACCAGGTGGAAAATAACTACATTGCTGTGAAACTGACAGTAAAAATATTGCATTCTTGAAGAACACTGCCCAAAGATCTTTTTGCAATTTACTCGAAACTGTGATTTGTGACACGTGCAGCGTTCTTCCGGGCAAGCCTCCAGTTTCATTTTGTGTTGTTAACCACTATTTCAAATTGTTTTAGAAATGGAACAGTCCTTTGATGTTAACACTGTTCAGATAGCATTTTTTTTCCTCACTATAATGCTGTTTTTATTTTATGTCACATGACTTATATTCTCAAAAAATTTGATCTCGACACCAAGTGCTAAATTAGAAAACCATACTAGACGCTTTTCGCTAAAAAGCGCAAAGAATGTTCCACTGTTTGCTGGATAGGGTGGAGATTGTTTGTTTATTGTACGTTGGCAGAATTGATTTAACTATTACTGTTTTATGAGACAGATTTGTCATTATTACTGTGTGATTACATTTTTATCATCATTAGTTTGTTCAATGTTAAAAGTTAGCACTGATTTGTAGCTAGAAGTCGTAGCACTTTTTTAAGTACGTGGACCACTTTTATCCTCATTTCTTGGGAATATATAATTTTTTATTATTACTTTGCAAATTTGATCATTGAAGTCCATATTTATAAATTTAGATTTAAATGTGTTTTTTTAATTGATCGAAGTTGAGACATGTGACTGACTGTTCAATTACTTGTTGTTGTTGTTGTTTTGCCCCAGTATTGAACATCACTATGATAGATCTTCCTGGACTCACTAAAGTTCCTGTGGGGGATCAACCTCCCGATATTGAACACCAGATACGTGAAATGATTTTAACCTTTATCAAGAAGGAGACTTGCCTCATTTTGGCTGTCTCGCCAGCTAATGCGGATCTGGCCATGTCCGACGCTTTACAAATGGGCAAAGAAACAGATCCCGATGGTAATGCTTCCGTTTCATGGTCACCTGCGGACAATTCCCTTGAAAGTCTGCTTCCGGTAATTTGCAACACCAAAACACGGACTGAAGAACGAGATCGTGCCTCCAAATCCTTGTTGGAGGTGCAAAAAAATAAAAATAGGCTCGACCTTGTTGCGGACGATGAAAAGTCGCAAAGAGTGCGTCACTCGTAGAAACCGACTACCAAGGGAATTGTTTGTCTAAGCTAACGAAGGAACGTTGATTCTCATTTCAGTTCTCAACTTGACCCTGGTTGATCTTCCCGGTATAACAAAGGTTCCTGTCGGTGATCAGCCGGCAGATATCGAACATCAAATTCACGAAATGATAATGACTTACATTCGCAGAGACAATTGTCTTGTTTTATCAGTCACTCCGGCCAATTCCGATTTGGCCAACTCGGACGCATTGAAATCAGCCAAAGAGGTGGATCCTGGAGGTAGGATCGTTTGACCGAAATATCTCGAGCTCGGGTTTTTTCCACCTTTCTGGCTTGCCAACCGCTCTCCAATTCTCCGACTTGCCGCAGCTTTTTTGACTGCTCTTGTAAACTACTGCTATGGATTGACACGTGGTGAAGGTCTCGACTAATCTTGACGTCGACTGGACATTAGGGTTATGAAACGAAATTATTTTTTTTTTTTTAAACTTTTCGAACTACTCGATATAATTTCGTTTTTTTCAATTGCATAAAATAAAATTATCAAATTGTGAAGAACGCTTTTGAATTTAAGAATCGTGAAATTGTACAATTTTAAACCTAGAAGAAGATGATGCGTTTATTTTTCATTGACGACATCCCTAATGTCCAGTTGAATTGCTTCTTGTTTCTACAGGCTGGGAAAAATCTTTGTACCGTAGCACATTTTAGAAGTATTTTGCTTACATTTCTCTTAGATTAGAATTTGAATCCTGGATCCTGGCCTTTTATAGTGTTGACTATGAAAGACATTTTACACACAATCGTTGTAAAAATTTATACATGACCCCAAAATTTATACATACATGCTGCTTACAAATTATTACGAAAGTGGGCGTCTATCATGAAATAATTTCATTATGTTAAAATCGACGACAATTCTAATTTTTCTCATATGACAGGATCCATGATTGATTTGAGTGCAAATTACTTACAAGTGACATGCGTTGAGAACACAGTTGTTTGTTACTTTTGTCAAAAACTTTGAAAAATTAAAATGGGCATTTTTGGGGTGTTTATTTCACCTTGAGATTGTTCTACTTCATTTCAATTCAAATTGATTTTAAATCGTTCATTTTAGGCAACTTTATAAAATTTGCAAATTACATGGTATACCTGATGATTGGTGGTGTCAAGCAATTGTGTTTTCTTGTTTTGTGGATTTGATGCACTTTTTTTACATTGCTTGTGCAACTTGCTTGATTTTCATACAGTTTAAATCGCTTCAATCTGGCAAAGTGGGGTTGTAGATTAGGATGTGTTCCAAGAGATAAACGTCATGTAGATGTTCAGAATAAAATCAAAATCATGGTCTTGTTTTTTTATTCATTAGACCATAGACTTAGCATATAAACGTGGTTTTTGAGAGTGCTATTGAGTTGGAAATAATAAGTTTTGAGTCTTGAAAATAACATTTTTTGGAATCAGCGATGCCCCAACAGTTGTCGGAGCCTCTCGTTTTAAAAATGATTAAAATGGACATAAGACTTTTTGGAAATGAGCTCTTCATCACCAGGGTTTTTTTTTGAATTGCTAAGTTTTCATTGACGCGAATTTTTATTAGTATAGCTGAAACATGTAGATCTGGGTGGCGTCATGCTAGATTCAGGAGTTTTAAATTGTATTTTCATATATTTTAGACCGTGTGTCTATATCTACTATTTTACAGTTTTGCTTTGCTTTTCATTCGCATTTGTATTAATGTTTGCGAGGAAGGAATTTTGCATTTTGTAATGTCGGTTACTTTTTGGAAACGTGAACGTATAATTTCATTGTGCTACGGGAACTGATTGCATGTTCTTTTTATTGACGCGAAGGTGTACGTACTATTGGTGTTATCACCAAACTGGATTTAATGGATGAAGGAACAGATGCCAGGGACATTCTAGAAAATAAACTCTTACCTCTGCGCAGAGGTATGTCAGAATTTCAATATAAAATCGGCAAAAAAAAACGTGGTGGCTAATGAGTTGTTCAATTTTTTTGGGCTCGTTTTGCAGGTTACATCGGTGTTGTAAATCGCAGTCAAAAAGATATAGAGGGAAGAAAAGACATAAAAGCAGCGTTGGCTGCAGAAAGAAAATTTTTCCTTAGTCATCCATCTTATAGGTACAAGTCGTACTGGAACACAAATTACGTACTTTGTCGTTCTTGACGAAAGTTTTTTAATGGTTTTTTTTTTTTTTTTTGCATTTTAGGCATATGGCTGACCGCATGGGTACTCCGTACCTGCAACGCGTTCTCAATCAACAATTGACTAATCATATTCGTGATACACTGCCAGCCTTGCGGGATAGACTTCAACGACAGATGCTGTCATTAGAAAAAGATGTCGAAGAATACAAAAACTTTAGACCGGACGATCCCTCAAGAAAGACTAAAGCTATGCTGCAGTACGTATGTTGCGTGTGATTGAACGACGTACAGGGCGTTGCCTGTATGCTTTATTTTATTGAAGGGATCGTGATGTCGTGCGTGATCTTGTGTTTCACTAGGATGATCCAACAAGTACAAAATGACTTCGAAAGAAGCATAGAAGGATCAGGATCTGCAGCCATCAACACCATGGAACTCTCTGGTGGAGCTCGAATAAATCGACTGTTTCACGAACGTTTTCCATTCGAAATTGTGAAGGTAAATGACTTTTTGCTTTTAATAATAATAATAATAATAACCAGTAATCGTGTGACGATGCTGATGAAATGACTGTTTTTGAAACATGCGTAGATGGAGTTTGATGAAAAAGAACTGAGAAAGGAAATAGCCTTTGCAATCAGGAATATACATGGTATACGGTAAGTTTTTTATTTTATTCTATGTTGTTTCTTAATTTTTTGCTCAGCGTGTCAACCCGTAACTGTGTAAAAAAATTGTTTTGTTTAATGTTTTCAGAGTTGGTCTGTTTACACCCGATATGGCTTTTGAAGCCATCGTAAAAAAACAAATCATGCGATTAAAGGAACCCTCTTTGAAGTGTGTGGACTTGGTTGTTAGTGAACTGTGTAACGTCATAAGAAAAACAAGTGAAAAGGTAGGTACCATTTCACAAGATGAACTTCCAAAAATTAATCCCAAATTCAGGGGTGGCCAAATTTCTCGGAGGAAATAGTTTGGATCATTATGAGAATAGAATGTTTTGGGGAGGATTTATAATTGGAAATGAAACACAGAACTTCAAATAACTAGCATATAATAAGATTTTTTTTTTTAGCAAGTTCACTTTGGAATTACGTTTACTTGAAATGATTTTTAACAGCAAAAACATCACCCTGGCTATTGAGAAACTTAAGTTAGCAGAAACTTAGATTAACATAGAAGGCTGGCATGCTGAGAAACTTAAGTTAAACGTTCGTTACTTCATCATCAGTCGGGATAATTCATTGTCCTAGAAATGTATCACTTCCATTCCTTATTGGCCAATGTCATGCCTCACCTCACACCTGATTGGTCAATGTCGTGCCTCGCCTCGCCTGATTGGTCAATATTTGCTTACTGTGATTGCCATGGCAACATAAGGCTTCGGTGTCATTCTAGGTTTTTATAGACTACGATGAGCTTATAAATGATAAAATTTATTTGAAAGTGAAAATGATTGCTCGTCAAACAAGAGCCATGTTGGGAAACAAAGTTCCATGAATGTATACTTCATTTTGTTTTTTTTTTCTTTGAGATTAATGTCGTGGTTTACTGTTATTTTTGTCATCGTAGATGAGTCGATACCCTCGACTACGAGAAGAAACGGAAAGAATAATCACTAGCCACATAAGAGAACGGGAGGTTAGAACAAAAGAGCAGATCTTGTTACTAGTGGACACCGAACTTGCGTATATGAACACGAACCACGAAGACTTCATTGGTTTCACCAAGTAAGAGAACACGTTTCCGCATTTTTTCTTCAAACTGCAGTTTTCATACAGAATCACATTGATATAGAACGGAGATGCACCGTAATAATAAGCAGCACAGTTGTTAGTAATACACAAGAGTTTCATAAGGACTTTTATCGCTTTTAAATTTCGCTTAGTTATTAGAATAATATATATAACTATTAGAATGGTACATAAATGTATAACTTAGTATCATGGGAAAAGAGAACGGAACAGTGTTTTAAGACAGTGAAATATATTGCTATTTTCATTAAGCGTGAATTCAATGAAAATCTAAAGTTCGTGATCATTCTCGGCTAATACGTATTTTCTGTTTACGATAATTGTGTTTTCGACACTTTTAGCAGTAGAGTAGCTTTTAATTTGTTATTTTTTGTTCATCTATTTAGCACGATATATTGTAGATGACTAGTTATTATTATTAGTATTATTTTTTTTTTAGTGTAGTATTTCTGTTTAGTGTAGATAGGTTTTTTCAAAGTCTGCTTTCATCATCATCATTATTATTATTATTATTATTATTATTATTATTATTATTGCACGTATTTTGTAGGTCTATTTTTTATATTTTGGTCGCCGGTTTATTTTTTCTGCGTAGCATAGGGAAGGATTGGCATTGAAATTTCATTTTTTAGCAATATAAAACGAATCTATATCATATCGCGATAATACCATTGTCACAGCAAACTGGAGCTAAATGCAGGAAGTATCCAAAAGTGATGAAACCCCCTCGACCGTAAAAATTTATTTCATTTTTCGTTGATCGATGGATGTTCACCTTAAAACGCTCAAATGTCGGTGTTACGTCGTTGTTACGTTGTTGTTGATTTTTTTTTTTCACGTGAATGTTTCGTTGTCTTGTCGTTGTTTTAGTTTTTGACGGTCGACCTCTTCGATACTTCTTGAATTTACGCTGCCTTTCTAACAGATTGTATTCTATTGGCGCTCCTAATATTTTTCTATGTTTTTTTTTTTTCTCTCTGCCTTTCCATTTCAGGGCAGAACACGGTCAGGGGTGAGTTGGCAAAATACACATTATATGCATTTTTCGAGGCAAAATAATAATAAAAATAATATGTTTACACGTTACATGCATTTTCTTATTTTGAGGGAGCGATCTTCTCCCCCCCCCCCACGTCATTGGTCTTCCCAATGCCACCACCCTCCGTTAATATAGAAATTTTAGTTTTCCGAAGTTTTTTTGTTGTCGTTTATTTTTATTTTTTTATTTATTTTGGAACTGCTGCATTTATTTTATTTTTTTTCAGTTAATGCTTTTTCTAGCTTTGATTTTGCTTAATTTTTTTATTCATTTATTAAGTAACTTTCGTTACTAACGTGCATGTTGTAGTTTATTATGCATGAAAATTTTGAACTGCGTGTTCGAATGGTAACTTGCACTTCGTCGTGGCAGAATACGAAATGTAAAAGATTGTAAAAGTTACTGAAACGTGATGTATTTAGGAATGAATAAGTTACTACGGTACGTTGCATTGATAAACACCACACTTTTAGTTAACGTCATAATGCATTTAGCTGGAAGAAAAAAATGTAATTTTTATTAACCGCCAAAAATAATGCTTCAAGTAATGCTTATGATATAGCATGCATTCACAAGATACATTTTAAACCACTAAATCTTTTTTTTTTTAAATTTAACGTGA
>JAQIWH010001505.1:0-31127 GCA_034695005.1 Cryptops parisi
GAAATATGCAACGTCTGTTAGCAATACCGATAATCTTTGTTTTAAATTTTTTGACAAGTCTTTGTATAATTATCTTTTACTTCTATAGGCTAAAGCTGTAGTTCATCACAAATAGTCACTTGACTGTAATAAATAAATAAATAAATATCATCCAGTCCAGATCATAGTAGTTGACAATTTGGGACGTTAGAGAACCATTGTCGTTAAATTTAAGATGGAGAAAATGTGTTTTTAAGAATCGTTTTTCAACGCAGTTGCATCAAGTCGAGTAGCCATTTCCGGCTTTCCGGTGCATTTTCATGACATTTTATGTCTCCAACTTCATGTGTTCAATTCAAGAACTAGAACACAGATGATTCAGCCCTTTTAAAATCAACTGCAACATGTATTTGCTTCATTGTTCGCCTTGGTCTGCTCTGCTCCAAGATTCTCATTTATCCATTCTTGATTAACTATTTTGCTTTTTTTATGGCTGATAATGCATTGTTGTTTCAACCTATTTACATTATTAGGACGATGCATATTACCTATATGCAAAATAAGTCACAATACATTCATATCTCATAACTTTCTAAATTTTTTAAATAAATTTTTGATCTTTATGAATCCATTTTCTTGTGGAAGTAATTTAATGCCAATTAAAACATTTACATCAACGGAAAGCTTATTCATTACTCTATCCAACCATGGCCAAAAAAGGTCTGAACACCTACTATTAGGTCTGAATACCGATATTTTAGAAGTAACAGCCAATGACACGTTGTTTCACACAACTTTCTAAACTTTTGAAAAGAAGCTGCTGTATAAAGAGTGATCATGGAAATATTTTTGAAAATGTAAGTGTAGAAGTTCGATGCATATGCATGCAGATAATAAAACAAGTGAAACATTACCTTGCTAACTGAAGCAACAGTAGCAACTCTCAACATCTCAGCGTTTTGCCTTCCACCTAGAGGCTTTTTCAAGTTAAAATGAATAAAATAGGAAAGAGCAAAAAGAGAAAACTTCCCAGAGAGAGGGTTCCGATAACTGGTAAGCAGTTCTACAGCAAAAACCATACCATAGTTGATTTTTGCAAACTCCAGAAGTGTTTCTTTTTCTTTTTCCGACTTCATATTAACTTGAAAAAGCCTCTAGGCAGGAGGTGAAACGTCACGGTGTTTGAGAAGTTGCTCAGTTGAAGAGTTGCGTCAGTAACGTAATTGTTGTACCTGTTTTATTTAAGGTTAGGTGATGGTGCTAAATTTATAAATGCAGATGCAATGCACACATGTAAAAGTGTAAATACTTGACGAATAATCGATCATCTTTTACACTTATACAATCTACATTGAGACACTTTGAGATAAAGGTTCCTTATCTAAAAAAACTGCTGTAATCTCGAGTTAAAAAAAGAACACTACTATGAATAGGTGACACTGAGTCTTCACCGTGGGCGTCTTCATATTTTTCAGTAACTAAATATCTACTTAAAGCAAACACTTGTAGAGTGTGTGTACTGTCAATATCCTATTGGTATGTGATAACGAAACAAAAAATTAAAAACATGTAACATATACCAAACACAGCATAATTATATTGATTCGTTTTTTGTAGATAAGAAGTTTAACTTGAGACAACTAAATTGAGATAGAAATCGCAGTACTAAACCAATCCTGTTTCGGGTCAGCAAATCAGAAGTATCTGCTATAAAATTTGCGGAACATACCGAGATGAAGATTGAAGTGGTTTTGAGGAAACGCTAGCTCCACAAGACTCCTTATTCTCTGGAAAGTCATTATGGGTGTCTTCTTGCGATGAAACCAACAATGAACTGTCATTGTTTTTGCTGGAATAAAGCATACAAGGAGGTTGTTCCGATATGCTCTCCATCTGCGGAAACCGTTTGAAAGACTGCAATCGTTGATCCTGATTCGGAACCAAAACGTAGGGCAAAGAATACGATCGATTAGTTCGTTGTTCCATGGTCGGTTCATCAATTTTGCATACAGGGATGTTGCTGTAGTACGATATTTTGTCAACAGAATTGTCCGTCGAGTGCATGCAGTCCAGCAATTCACGATCAGTGGTCAAAGGTTGAACGTCGTTATCAGCTGATGAAGGTCCTGGCAAAGGGACATTCACTGGAGAATAATTCGGTGATGAGTTCACAGCACCTAGTAATGGTGACAACAGATTTGGCTGAGTGTTGTTTTGACCTGTTGATTGATTCAAACCAGTTGAATTAGGTACTTGTTGCTGCTGCTGTATAAAAAATTGAGTCATTTTGTTCTGTTGATGATTTGGCAAGGGAGGCATTCTGGCTTTCGAATGAGCGAGCGGGTTCCTTCCACAGATTGTATTATGTCCGAAAGTAACTGTCTTTTGAGACCTTCCACAATCAATTTGAGGAAAGCCAGCCACAGGAAAGCTTGGCGTACTTGTACCCAAATACTGAGGCGGCGGTACGAGAAGTTCGTTCAAACCATAACTAGCGATCCTAGGCGGCGCACTAGAAGGTGCTCGCAACAAACACGGATCAAGGAGCATGGGTTCTTTTTCCAATAACTTTTCAAAGTCCTTGTCAACGACGGACGATTTCTCGTCTCTTCCATCGCTGCACTTACTTGGGCTGGAATCGATCACATTGACACGCACGGGCAAAGTTACAAAATCCATGTTGTTCAACCTGTCGATTTTTTGAATCAGGTCATCATATTCACTAAGTTGTTGCTCGTTATTGTCCACACTGCTCTGATTCGGCTCCATGCTGGAGTAGAAATGCTGGAGAAAGTTTCTTTCTCGCTATGCAATCCAGAAATCTTAACACATGCAAAGAAAATTTACGCTGAAAAGAACTCTTGAAAGATTATTGTCTCCAAAGATGATCTTCATTGATTGACCTTTCAAAGGCAAGGCCACTGGTCTTACAAATCTCGGCAATCTCTCTTGCATCATTATCATCACCATCATCATTTTCTTCCACAACATGGTTGCTTCATGGTGAGAGAGAAATGTATTCACGTTGGCAGCACCACCAAGAGATCGCAGCAGCAAAACTACAAGACCTTTTCCATCAAATAGAAATTTGGATGATGGTGACAATGTTGATGTTCGTCGTGGCTTCGAACTCCATTACCATTTCGTTAACCCGTTCATTTGCAATGCAATAAGATTTCGAGACAAGCGCAGTGGCACTCCAAGGGCGCAATATTCGTAGAATCTCTACGATCACTAAAAATATCAGGAGCAGTGGCAGTAGGCCAAAGTGCGTGAGTGAGTGTGCGAGAGAATTCTGGCTCAGACGTCTCTAAGAAATTATTTCATCTCCACCATAGTATACACATAAATGATGTCATGCGAATTCAGCCATAAGATACAAAAACGTGGAATAGGATTAATATCAACTAATTATTTCTTCAAATGCAACCTCCCCAAAAAATGCACTTTTTTGTGAGCCAAATGTCCATGACACATCACAAAGTTGTACAGTGCGTTCTAACTTAAGTACAGACGACTTTTCGAATTTCGTTTATGCATGTTATAAAGAACCTTGGATCAAATGGTGATAAGCATTAATTTATTTAAGTAAATCGCTCAATTCGTATACATGTTTGCAGGAAATCTTCAATTTAGGAAAATTTGGTTTATGCGGTTTCGCCGTTATGCGACGAGAGAAACTCCTCCCAGCTGCATTTCTAGGTGATTAATTGATCTGTTATGTATGCGATTCTGTGAAATAAAGCACAAGAGAATGCACTTGCAACTGTTGGTTTATTTTCTTTTATTTTGTATACCACATGTGGTGCAAAATACCGACTCTTTCACATTGCCTGCTATAAATTAACAATTTTACGGAAATTTCGTCATAAGCGAATTTGAAGAGACTGAAAATCTCATTATTCGGAAATTTAAGATATTAAAAACAAATATAAAAACAACTGTCTAACAATTAGAATTAGTGATTTGTTTGATAACTTCTACAACATAGCATAGTTTCATTATACAACTGTTACGATGCTTTGAATGTAGACTGAAACTTGGTTTAAATATCATTTAAATTTCCGCAATTATTTTTAAATTTCCCTTCATAGACGGTTATAATTTTTACTTTCTATTCCAACAGCTCTTATATACGGTTTTTTCCCCTTGGCCAAACGTGGGAATTTCCCGGAACCTTACAACTAGATGACTCATTTTGGCAACATAGCAACAAGAAATATTATAACTAATAATCCAACAGTTAAATCAATTCCGACGGCTTAAATTTATATTTTATAATCCGAAGAATTATATTTAATTAAGAGCTCGAACATATGTTATCAAAGAGTTTGGTATTAAGTTCGCAATTGTTTTCACTCTCCCCCATAACGGCAACATGCCAATCATACATGACATTACGGTTATGTAAGTTCAAAGTCGAGATGCCAATACTTAGAACTGGCTTTGTTCTACAAATAAGTGTACATAAACTATTCAGAAAATAAGTTGATCCAAGAAAAAAAAAAGACAAGTTCCAAATGATTTTATAGATCTAGTCACTACTTAATCAACCATTCCTTTCAAATCCTGGAGCTAAATTTAATGGGATGAATCACTACTTACGTCTATTTACCGTACTTAAAAACAAATCGTTTAACCCTATTGGAAAAACATGATGTCGTTATACACAATGGCCTTGACTTTACTCCAGTTGTTTTGTTTTTTTTATTTAAATGTTGTTGTGCAAACGTATTTGACGAAAAAAAAAACGGTAAAGAACGAAAAAAAGAAAAACAACAACAACACAAGTAAGGTTGACAATTTGATCGAAATTGTCCTTGTCTAAAAATTATCTTTGCAACAAATGAACACAAATTCTAGAGATAGTTTTCGGATACCTTGTACAATAGAATCAGATTAATATGATCACGCTGGGGCAAGTTTCTTTTGATAACAATAGACAGCTGATAACATTAAACAATTTATAATAAACAAGTATATAGCCCATCAAAATGACGGAAAAGATTAGTTATTTTAGTTATTATGCAGTTTTAGTTATTTTAGTCATTATGCATTTTTAACTCATGTTGCTTCGCAACATTTGTTACAGTAATTTAATATTTTAACTCATATTGCTTTGCAATATGAGTTAAAAGTTAAATTCGTCAAAAAAAATTAAATTCTGTTATCAAATCCAGATGGTCCCTCACTGATAGTGCTAAACCTTTTGTGAAAACCTTTTATGTATTGTATATGTCTAGGTTAGTTCTTTTCTAAATAAATAGACCCTCATTGCTTCACCCCAGTTTTCTCATCCCGTGCAGGGGATGAAGTGAAGGGGAAGAGGAAAAAAGCCATCCTTCTACATTCCACAATGTGCGCACACAACCTTGAACTGAACAAACTAAACGAATTATTATAGAAGATAATACACTAAACAGTGTTTTGGGACCGACTGATTATGACAACCATAGCCAATTGATAACATTATCCGTGATTATAATAACCAGATTCCACTGTACAAGCATGAAGATGGACAAGATTGTCACCAAAGTAACAATTTTGAAAATAAACTGGAATTGGAATACTGGTTATGAATATTTGGACTTAGCTAAAAAAAAATATCAGGGATTATTTGTTGAAACGTAACTGGAAGGTTATCAACACTCAACAGGAACATGATACGACAATTTGAATGTCAAAAGTTGATTTCTTACAACTCTGCTGTAAACAAGTACTGTACCGTGTACATGACGTCTATTGTAATGTACAGTTGTCCAACATCCTTATTGCTAAATGCTCCGAGGAACTTAAATGGCATCCGTTGTTAATCTTAAACATGTAACAACTTTATGCATCAAGGTTTCACAATTCAACAAAAAATGAATCGAAAATTCTGCATACCTCATATGGCAACGAAGCGCCATCCCACATTCGCATCAAGGTAAACTCACTGAATATATAAAGTATATACTATATATATATTTTTTGTTCGTACGAGACACACGTTCTTTTCATGTTATGAAGTTATAGCCTGCGTGATAAATGCCGAGTTTGCCAGCTGCAATTGACTGCCTTACACTTGCTCAATATGGTAACTTGTGCCAAATTCAAATCAAAAGGTTGTTGCCATGTTCTAGGTAAGAGACCTTGAAAAATTTTTGCTGGACATAAAAAAATAACGTGTGGCATTTGTTGCTGTAACATGTTTTCTCAAATGGTACACATAAAACATCGATTATAATTTTGTTACCTTTGGAAACTTTTCCCACTGGTATACAATGAACAAGGCGGTCAACGTCACAGTTGTTATGTATAACAGAAATTCAATGGTATTTGTGCGGATATTTATCCATTTTATAGAAACAAAAAGTTGACGAAAATGAAACTTGTGTATAGTGGTGGTAGATAAGTTGACATTTATTTGATAACCGCATAACCTACAAAACGTTTCGCGCGAACGTGTGCAAAATAAAATATCTTTGGAACGAGTGAAATAACATTTCTTATTCCGCTTATTACTACAGTGACTTGCATCAAATCAAACGCTACAAGATAAACCCAGATTGAATTACCAAATGAACGATACGAAGGAACACCAGTAGTAAACATTAGATTTTAAAAGGTTTTAACAACGTTTTACAACATCCTAATAGGTTCTTTCAAAAAGATTACAAAAACCACAAAACTCAAAAGTGCGAGTACAAAGTGTGAAGTCTTGTCAACTTTCACTTTGACTTGTTTTAATGCTCCTGACACAATCCCTAAAGGGACGAGGGAAACGTTGAATAGGCATTACAAACACTTTAACAGGTCGATTTTTGTCATCAAAATCGACCTGTGAAGATTAAAATCTTCTTTTGTCAACTTTTATTAAATTTAATTCTTGTTTCAATATAGGCTACATGAAAATCTAGGGTGGCTATATTCATTGACACCAATGAAATGACAAATTGATTAATATTGGAGTGCAAGTGAACACGTAAAGGTGTTTTTTTATAGTGGTGACAGTATTTATATTTAAGTGTCATGAAAATGTACGGAGTATTGTGTGCTTGAAACTGCACTGTACACTATATAGTATTGTATACTTGAAACTGTACCACAGTACTACTGTACACTTGAAATGGTACCAAAATATTGTAGACCTGAAACTGAACCAATGTACTGTAGGCTATTCTTGAAAGTAGCACATGTCCATCAGACACTTGACAGATTTGACAGTTATTTAGATCACTTTCTGTACATATAAAGTGAAGTTCTATGAGTATATACTTGAATGAATTATTCCAAACCTATTCATAGAAAGTGTTCATAATTTTATGAAACTTCATTAGCACTTGTTATGCATTGTCATGGCAACAACTTGACCAATTCATGGCCAACTTTCTATTATCTGTGACAGACAATATAAACAAGTTATTACTGCATAGTGCAATCGAACATTATGAAACAATACATTTAATCGCTATAATCACAATAGATTTTTTTTTGGAAGCAAACACTTGTATGTACTGTATAACTTAATGGATGGCATTACCAAGGTCATTTGTCAAACACAACAGTACATTAATAAGTTATACGCACTAATTCACTATGTGAAGTATACATGCTATTTTTCAACGATGTAGTTACTCGAGAAATAAGACATGAAAAATTTAGATGATGGTTTAGAATATTTTACCCCTTTTTGTCCTATTCAAGCTTTGTTAAAATGTATACTACACGATAAACGAACATACCACGTAACTGCACGTCGTAACTATGTACTTGACCACACTTAAGATTTTGGATAAATAAGATAATGATTACAGCTTGTCAATGTTAGAAAAGATGTCGCGCCAAATCTGATGTTACGTCTGCGTTCACCGAGTAGTACTTTTAAGTAGTAGTTTACTATTTACTTTATTTAGTTTAAACGTGTTGATCAATACCAAACCTTTAAGTGACATCAAGGCTTCTGATTCTAAAAGAGGCCATGTGATAAGATTCTTAGAACGTTACAATCTTGTGTTTTTTATATATATATAAATATATACAGTATTAAAAAAAAAGATGCAAAGGAAACTATGCAGTCGTTTGAAGGTTATCAACTTTAATTGTATACTTGTCAAAATCGTAAAAAAAAAGTAAATGTCAAGTATTACTGTCACTGATTTATGACTAAATATAAGGTCACGGGTGAAAATAAAAATTTCACATAAGTGACAATGTTGACATTAATTAATATAGTGTCCCACCTTGCGCCTATGGGCTTGCTAATGAGCTCGTAAAAGCTGTTGTCTTGGCTGTCGGTGATCGTCGTGTTGTGGATGTCCGAAGTGAACAGATCGTCATCGATGAACGAGGAAAAGTCGTCCTGGAGATGGACTCCCGAATCAAAGAGGGACTTATCGTCCATCGTCAACAACGGGTCAAATGGAAATTTGACCGAACGACGTCGACGACAAGGGAGTGGTCGAAATGAACCGTTGTTGTAGTTGTCGACGACAGAATCACGAGATTACGCTCCCTTCACACTGTCGTTGAGATTGAAACTAAAGGCAACAATCTTGCGTCTGCCACCGCCATTCCGTTGCCGCGTTGCTCGTTTTTGCTCATTGGTCGAACACCATGATATCATTGTAATGATGTCATTTTTGTGAGCGCTCATTGGCGTTGCTTTCATAGTAACAAATAAAATTGTCCAGTCCGTTCATCGACAGCACCACCCAACGTTAAAAAACTGGGTGCTAATATCGACAGAAACACTCTAGCTATAAAACAATGGAAGTTCATTTGACGTCATCGAGGTGAAGTATAGTTTGATCCGATACACACCTTAAGTGAAAAAAAATGCTATAGGGATAATACGACATAACCACTCTACCTTTGAAATTTGACGTCATTAAACGATTGATCCACCTTACTTAAGCATAAGAAATGTTTTATCACTACAAGAGCAAAACGCCAGAAACACTATATCATAAAATATAATAGCTCTAATAGAATTCTATTTTATAACTTTACTATATATATATATATATATATATATATATATATACTAAATTTACGAAAGTCTAATGTATATTAGAGTATTTTATGCTGTAAATGGACATAAAAAACATAAGTAACATTTATATCTTAAATAAAAGTGTAATTAGTAAGCTTTACATTACAAGTATAATCTATACACCTTTGATCGTAACTTTAAAATAATGGTGAAACTAAAAATAAATGTTATAAAAATATTTTTATTTAAATTAAAATAAAAATTAAAGTGTATAATTAAAATAAACTTTGTCCAGTAGTATCAACTGCCAATCTTTGTTGAAAACTAGTCTGCTTTATACAAATTTATCTGTCATACTGGCTATCTCTTTCACCCGTTGATAAAAAAGTGACCGATAAACAAGGACTTTTCTAAGAATAAAGGATGAAACCTTGTTTTTTTCTTTATATATTATCATTAAACAAGCCTATGTTTCATTTAAAAAAAAAAAAACATTTATACAAACGTCATGAAAACCATAAACTACCAGCAGGCCTACTACTCTTTTTATTCCCAGAATTTTCAGTTTCCGCATAGTAAACTATACAACTACTGCATTTTCAAAATTATAAAAGGTTACAATACACAAAATTCAACCTTATATTCTTAAACATACATGCTTGAAATAGTTGAGTTTTGAAAGGTGAGATGAAACCGGAAATGTTATATAATTTTTTCAATTATGTCCTTGAATGGGAAAACTGATATTTGCTAGTGACATCATTTTATTTTTTTTTTCTATATTATAAAAAATTATGATGAATCATGTCTTACTTGTACCTAATATTAACGAGGACAATACAAAATAACATATATTTCATCTGTTTGTTAAATTAATTTCCTCCTGTGTAAATAAATATAGGTACATGATGCCTCAAAACCACCATTGAGAAATATGAGAATAAAGAATCGCGTTGAAATCGCATTAATCAAACGAGAAACATGAGAATGCGTTAAAAAGAGTTAAAAAATCAGGAACAAGATTCAGAAATGTATAATTTAAACCTTTAATAATGAGCATTAAACATAACCAATTATATCTCTGGCCAAAAAAAAATAATTAAAAAAAAAGGTATATGCAATGCAACTACTTTGTCCTATAACTAGGACCATTTTGTCCAACATACCGTCTATGGATATACAGGATGCACCAAAAAATTCCAAACAAGAAGTTTTGACACTTTTTGAAAAAGTACCTTTAACCTATAAACGAAATACTTAGAACATATATTACCTGTCGACTTTCGGGACACCCTGTAGTTGTAATGAAAAGATGCTCATAGCCATGTTAAACAAGGATTACCAAGGATTACCGAGTTTACTTTGAAATGACAATTTTCTATCTTTTTAAAGGATTTTTGGGTAAAGTAAACTTTGACTTTGGATAGGTGGGCGGAGTTTAGGTAAGGATTCACTAACATGAAAACGATTTTTTGTTTAAAAAACAAGTAATTAAAAAAACAACTGCTTTTAATTTTTAATAACCTCTTTTTCAACCTCGTAATTACTGAAACAAACGCGTGGAAATATATGGGTTGAGTGTTTATTTGGATGGTTTGATTTTATACTCTCAAGTGCCTCAACAATGAATGGCTGCTCACGTGATAAACTGCATAGGTAGTGAACTATTGTAGTGGCTGAAAATGGAGGTGTATCGTCAGCAACACTTTCGAGAAAAAGCTAACTCTTCGTGTGACAAAATCTCAGAAATGACTGGACATCGATCCGTCTAAAATTGAATACAAACAAAATGTTCCATAACTCCAGCCTATGTTCAAAATTTCAGCTTTGTAGGTCATCGGAAACCTACCACAAAAAAAGAGCTCAAAGATGTTGAACCAATTCAACCTCAACTTTTTTCATTTGATTTGGGTACTTTTAAACGCAATCATTTGGACGCATCCATTTGCCCACAATGTTTCAAACGCCAATCTTTTAAGCACTCATCTTTTAAACGCCAATCTTTTTAGCCTAACCTAAACCAACTAACTTAACCTTACTGTCTTCACTTAATATCACTTTCTGTTTTTTACTTAGTTAATTCGAGATTAACAACTCACTTAAAAAATAAAACGTAAATGTGTATGACCAAATAATGGTGATTACAGTAGCATACACCAAAAAGTACAACTATTTGCCTTATATATTCGATTGGCGATTAATTTGCGATTAAAAGATTGGCGACTGAAAAATTTGGCATTTAAAAATTTTGCGCTTAAAAGATTGTGGCCAAATGATTGCGATTAAAACGACGTTCAACTACTAATTTTAATTCTTAAACATGTTTGGAGCCATTTTGTAACCCTTATCGTCAGTTACAACTTGACATTTTAAATTATTTTTTTAAACTGTCAAAAGTTGAAATTGTATTGGTGATGACTGATGAGGGTTACAAAATGAATATTTGTTTTTTATTACTTATACGAAGAAAAAAACTCGACTTTTTCAAATTAAACCAAATTTCAATAATAGTAAAAACATTGATTTTTTATTTGCTTGATAAATATTCTATAACCTTTATTTGTGTGTATCCTTTTATAAACACATTTTTCTATGAATCAATAGACATTAATAACTGATAAGGGTGACCAAAAAAAACTGTTCTTAATTAACAGAAAATTCATGTTAATGTGAAAAAAATGAACTAAAAATGAAATAAATTCCAACAAAATTCAAATATATACAAATATAATATATTAAATGCGTAATACTATGATAACGAGATATCATTCGGAGCTTTGTCACCAGACCTCGCCGTTGAATCAAAACATATTGGGACATGCGACAAAAATAAACGAAGACACAAAACAAGCAATGTCTACATGGAATTGACCAGGTAAACTGAACGTTGCTATATTTCCACACAAATAACGACACACTGTATAATTTCTAATTATTGCTAATGCAAAGCACATAATAGGACAAATGCTATTTAGCTGCACCTTTGGTACGCTTCACGGCGATGCCACTACTATTACACTCGGTTAGAAAAAAATATAAATCGATTTTTTGTTAAAGTTGATAGGGACACAGTTATGACATGTTATTTCATACCACCTTCACCTATTTACATAACACAATCGATATTTGTTTTGTTTTTTTTTATACTGTAAACATAGAAAGTCATTAAACGATGTTTTTCAGAATTTTTCTAGAGTAATCGCACCCCCCGGTGCAGCTTTCACTGCAACGCTTTATCATTTCAGTGCGGTATTATATATAATATAATATGTATTTTTATAAATATTAATGCAATAATATAATTGTTAGTTATGAAACGATTTTCCACTAAAATCGATTATAAAATTAACATAAAAAAAAAGTATCCGAGAATTTATTTATTCACAACTTGAATACCAATTAAAATGTTACAAGTTGTAAATTCTATTATATACTTTTTCAAGTATACTATATCATCATAAATTATAATTCTTCATATAACATTCTAATTTGACTGTTATTTATAATGATGATAATAAAAAATCATGTGTTTCATAAAATTTATTTTTAATATACAGGGTGTCCGAAAATATTATTCACAAATTTAATACTAAATGCAAATGCATTTTAGGATATAAAAAAAGATCTTTAATAAACTATAATTTTTCATGTAATAATTTATCAACTTGTTTTATAGTTAATAGAGTTAACTTTTCCACTTTCCCATATGCCATGCAAAACTTGACTTCATTAACTGAAACATTAAACTTAATGAAATTTGTTGGTTAAACTGTAGCTAAACTAACTTAATTATATTTTACAGTTAATATAATGATATAATGAATGTAAAATTTATAGAAAAAAATATTTTCTGCACTTATTTTGCATTATAAGTAAAGAAGAATATCAAGTATACAATTGTTAACATTATTTTATGAAATAAACTAAATCGACTATTTTGTATGTAATATTTTATTCAAATGCATATTAATTATAAATATAATATACTTTTTGAAATAATTTTTTACTGTTAATTCCAATTTATGAAAGTATACTTTTTTATAATATACTTTTTATACTATTTTATTATCTATTTTTTTTTATAGTTTATCGTATCATTTTTAAAATTACTTATTTGCATAGTCAATAATAATAATAATAATTTTACATTTTACATATTAGTTTTAATTTTAAATAAAATCTCTATGCCAATAATTCATGGAAAAAAAGACTATAAAATATACCTATAATATCACTATTACAACATATTTTGAACTATTTTCAGGACTATGTCATTGTCAAACAAAATCACCATGATGAAATTATTAGTTTCGATGCTCATTATTTTTCAAATCATTGACGTCAACGATGCTCGGACACGACATCATGGTCATGTCCGAAAACATGAAATATCAAAACCAAACATCGTGTTCATGTTAACCGATGATCAAGACGTTCAACTCGGTGGCATGGTATACTATTTATTTTTTTTAAATATAGTGTCAATTAACAAAATACATCTTATAGTTTCACATGAATGTACTTTGCAGACACCGCTAGTCAAAACCAAAAAATTGATTGCGAGTCACGGAATCACATTCACCAACGCGGTTAGTATTTATTTTATCGATGGTTTATCATACGGCAACAGTGTTTTCAAAACATAACGACATTGCAGTTTGCATCCACTCCGATATGTTGTCCGAGTCGGTCGTCCATTTTGACGGGACGTTACCAACACAACCACGGCGTCTTCAACAATTCCATTGCCGGGAATTGTAACGGTCACGACTGGAAGCAAGGACCAGAACAGGACACTTTTGCCGTACATCTCAAGCAAGCCAATTACACGACCATCTATTTGGGAAAATACCTCAACCAAGTAAATAAAAAGACAAACACTGTACTTACCATGGACGACGTTGAATTATTCTGCAATTCCATCGTTGATTTTACCAATGTTGTTGTATTATTACAGTATGGAAATGCAAAGACCTCGGGTCCAGAACACGTGCCGCCTGGATGGGATCACTGGACGGCACTGGTACAAACAAAATACACAAGATATTAATTATCGACCAATTCCATCAAAGGGATTCCGTGTTAAATGACGGTTTTTTGTTGTTCTTCAAAGATCGGTAACTCGAAATACTATAACTACACGTTATCAGTCAACGGCGTTCCTGAAAGTCATCAAGACAACCCAAAAGACGATTACTTAACAGACGTTATTGTAAGTATTCAATAGCTGAGATTCCTAGTCAATAGATTGCAAGTGAAATGCTTTGTGATCTTCTTTTTGTAGACTAAACGAGCGACCAATTTTTTGCATAATTACAATGCAACCAACGGTCCTTTCTTTATGATGTTGTCACCGCCAACGTGTCACGCTCCATTCACACCGCATCCGCGATACCATCGTTATTTCAGTGAATTGAAAGCTCCGAGAACACCAAATTTCAACATTTCAAATAGAGAGGTTAGTGATGTTAACGTGCCATGTATTTTTATGACAACGTCTGAACAAATCCCCGACTTATATAATCATCAATTGCAGGACAAACATTGGCTTCTTCGTAACGCGCCTGAATATCTATCTGAAGACGTTGTCGATTACATTGACGAGACGTTTAGAAACAGGTTCGTTTTTTTTTTTACATGCAAGAAAATGAATCAAGTTGCTGTCGTATTTGATTTGTATAAAACTAATCACTCACAATTAATTTCAGGTGGCGAACGTTACTGTCGGTTGACGATATGGTCGAAAAAGTCGTGGAAACCCTGCAAGAAAAAAATATTTTAGATAACACATACATCATTTTTTCTTCTGATCATGGATATCATTTAGGTATCGATTTCTGTGATGATTCTTGTTTAACTAGAAATACTAAACGTAGCTGATTAGCTGAGAGAGCCGCATGTAGGGTGCTACTTGGTTTATGGGGTAGGTTAGGTTAGTTGGTTAAACAAAACCATACTTAGTTAGCTTGTGCTATAGCACGGGAAGTGAACATTAAATAATATGCAACCAATCAACTCCATCAAGTGATAGAATTCTACAACACAAAGCATTTATGATATACACACACGCATCACATATCCGGGTCATTATTATTATTATTATTAATACATTATTTCTGATTCATTAAATTCATTGATCATATATTTAATGTGTTTTTTGTTTAACCTACCACATAATCAAGCAGCTCTCTTAACTAACCAGAATTACTAAATTAACAAAAAAATCACTTTGTATAATACTAGGTCAATTTTCCTTACCAATTGATAAACGTCAAGCTTACGAATTCGACGTTCGCATTCCGTTGATGATTCGTGGACCAGGAATTCCTGCAGGACAAGAACGCAAGGTTCGATACATAGGTGCACCATTTTCAATTTGACACATTAAAAAACAACAGTTTCATCGCTGTATGTTAATTTCAGGATCTAATAGTGACCATTGATTTTGCACCTACATTTGTCCACATGGCGGGTTTGTCTCATCCATCTAACATGGATGGCAAGTCGATCGTACCACTACTCTATTCGGATGACCATCCCTGGCGTTCCGAATTTCTCATCGAGTATCACGGTGAAGGCTATTACACCACAGTACCCAATTGTCCCGATTTGGATTACAGCGGAACAGCTGTAAGTATATTAGTTTTAATGTCAATTCCGTTATTTATCGTTGATCTTGCATTGGTGTTGAAAATTACCTTTTCTTTGCCTTGAGAACTGCTTCCCAGCTTGTATTTGCGAAGATTCCATCAACAACACGTACACTTGTCTCCGTACACTGAGCAAATCTGTCGACATCGTTTATTGTCAATTCGACGATAAAGAGGTATACACTATTAAATTTTTTTCTATATATACAGTGTGTTTCTGAAAGGTTTGGTAACATTTTAATTACAACATCCCATATAAACAGTCTGGAAATGTTTCCCTCTGCGATAATGCAAGCTTAGTTTTCTTGCCTGTACGTATGCATTTCCAGACCAATGTTTATAGTTGTTTGCTTTGTTTTTATGCGTAGCATTTGCAGTTAAAATTTGACTAGACCTTTCAGGAATACCTGAAAATAAATTTGACGCAAGAGTCACATCCTTACCATTTCAGAGATTCGTTGAAATGTTCAATTTGACCAACGACCCTTATCAACTGTACAACGTTGCTTACGACGCAGCAACGACCGACGACGATCCGATCAAACAACATTCGATTCAAGTGATGAAACGCATGAAGAAATGCCACGGGATCGCCTGTTTCGAAACCTGAAAAACAAAAGAATAACCACACGTTAACTAAAAATTTCAACTCTATTTTTGCAAATGTCCTACAACGCTAATAACCCTAGCACAAAAGGCTGACGGCAAAGATGAAGTCCGTTGTTCCGAACCACGACGTTCGAGAGGCGGAGCAGGATGATGATGTCGAGTTTGCTTCTGGTTTAACTTGTAGCCAATAGAGCTTACGTTATCGATAGATAATCAATATCTAACGTGATGTTTTAGTGTTAATGAGTAATTGCAATTTTCAGTCATGTTTGAATTCGATTCCTAGAAATAATAAATAAAACGAATTGAGATGTGGAAAAAAAAATATTAGCAAAAAATATCGTTCGCATTAAGTTTATATATTATATGTAATGTGATGATAGTTGATCGATAATGCAAATACAAAATTAATCACAAAATATCGATGACATGTTTTTCACACATGAAAAATTAATATCATTCATTCGAAATATCAGAAAGTCACGAGTCTCAATTTTTTGTTGATGCTAAATTAACGTCACGAATCTTTCAATGCAAATTTTTGTTTTTCGTTACGTTCATCGACGTGAAAAACCATTGCTTATTATTTAAAAAATATGAAAATAAAATCAATTTATCCAATAATTGATGTCCAAGATCATAAACTAATACTAAAAATGCGATAATTAGTGACGAAAAAACTCTCAAGAATTTTTGTTGGAGAATGAAACATTTCATCCAAGCAACGGAAATTGCATTTTGCAAATCTTTCAATGCAAATTGTGTATTTTTTCTTCGAATTTGACGAGAATTGCAATTGCCGTAGTGACACGAGGCTTTTACGCATCAATTATCATACCAGCTTGCATTTGTCCATAATTTGTAATAGCGCTATAGGTTTTTTAAAGACATAGATTTTAGTTGAGCTTAACAACGACATAGCTATTATTATTATTATTATTATCACTTTTACTTCATAAAGCAGCTAAACCCTTTGGTGCTTATCACTACACCATCACCATTAAATAGCCAATTAGATGACAAATTCGTTCACCAATACAGCACGTAGGAAAAAAATCGTATTCGTTCAATTTTTTGCTCAAAGTTGGATAATCGTCTCTTCGTGCAAAGCTGATGTCTTCTCGCTACAATAAAAATAATTGATGTTTTTTAGAAAGAAAAAAACGGATAAATATATATATATATTTTAAATAATAGAAAAACCATCCTTTTGATAATGTTTGTAGAATTTTACTCAACCACTGCACCACCGTTTGAGACCCGAGAACACACACACGAAACGTATTAACAACATAGAGCGTCCAATCAGAGATAACAAAAACCCGTTCGTTCAAACAGCTTATTTCTACCTTTATATAATCGCACAACAAAAACAAGTATTCCTAGCCATGTTTATGTCCACCTACGACGTCAAGTAGCAATAATCAATCTTCAGCTTAATAGTTTGGCCAACGCCAATAGAAAACATTCACACCATTTTTCTTTTAAATGTTAATGAATTTCCGCATTATTTGTGTGAAAGGCAATCAACGTCGAGTTGAAATGCTTAGTAGGTATTATGTAGACTGTATAACATAAAGTAGCAACGTGTAAAATTTTATGTTCGTTTTCGTTTTTTACCCGTTTGTATGCCATGTCAAACAAAAAAAGCGATTAAAAATTATTGTTGAATTATAAGTTTGTATTCTGATTTTTATTTTATTTTATCTTTTTAAGTTAAAAAAAAAAGGGGGGATCACGTTCCGCGATACAAAAATTTCAGGAATACGTCAGTTTTTGATATGGAATTACTAGGCTAAGAATATATCAAAAAAGTTAGAATTCTATCGTCATGTTATGAAACAAAAATTCTGAGTCTACAATAATATTTTTTTTTTCTTATACAGGGTGTAACAATTTTCATTGCTTTTGGATTTCCCATATAAAATAAACACTTTTTTTTTCTCTTTAAAACGTTAAAAATATAAAAAAATTGACACTTTTTTTTATGTTAAAAAAAAACGATGAAAAATTAAAACAAAATGTTCACTTTTTCTACTGAGTGTTTTTCCATTTTTTGGCAAATCCAACAGGCCATTGAGTATTATTGGCCGAAAAACAAACAACAACTTCATTACAAACGCTAAATGTACATTTTTTTACACGTACAAAAAATAGTTAGTTAAACAACCGTATACCAGAGTTTATAATACAATCACTTACCTTTAAAAGAAAAAGACAATTAAAAAAAAACCAAACACAAATGGGACAAAATTTTTGTCACTAAAACTGAATGCGAGTAATGACGATGCGAGGATAGGGTTTGACGGGAGCGTTCAGTTTGTTCAACTTCTCTTCCAGTTGCTTGTTCTTTGTCTGTTCGCGTTTGAATTCGGAAAGCAGACGTTGGTTTTCCGATTCCAGAGCAACTATTCTGTCCCTCAGTTTCAGCGCATTTTCGCCACTTTGTTGAGCAATGGAAGGCATCGAATTGGACACGGAAAAACTGTAACTGTCATTTTTCGACAAAGAATCATCGTTGGCCGTTTTCGCTCGTTTCGCTTTTCTCGGGCGTCCTGTTTTTTTCAAATCGGTGATCTTGCGTTTATCGGCCGATCTGCTTCTGGTCACCATTTCCGTCTCTTTGGTCGTCAAGATGTCGTGAACAACGGGTTCGTCGTTGTAACCGTTGAGGTTGTCTGGTTGGTTCACCTGGATACGCAAAGGTAGAAGTTTAAATTCAATACAAAATTAAATCACCAAAAACGTACAGTATATTTAGCATTAATGTGAAAGAAATGATTTACTTTTGGCAACTTGCGAGTTGGCAACGTGTTTGACTTGATGCACGTTCTTCCGAATCGATTCATGAAGGAATCGGGAGCGAAATGTTCACTGCAAATCAAGTCGAGTTTTTTCACGGTGTCCCTCTTATCGATAGCACGAACCCATTTTGCCAAAATGTCGGGTTTGTCATGGGGAAACCTAATATGAAAAAATGATAATAACCACATCAGTGACACAAGTAACATTTTTGCAAGCAATGATTTCATTAAAATGTAACTCCTCAAAATTGAACATCTGACAAGGTGGATTAGAGCATAAACTTCTTGAATAGAGTAACCTATCGTAAAGCTTGCTACCAGATGATTAGTTGCACCACAAATTTTGTCTTTACGTCTGTTTTGTGTCACATCGAACACGTTTGCCTTGTGTTACACTGAATGACAAGCATGTTCCACTACCGTGAACATACGTCTGCTTCGCTTTACATTGAGCATACGCCTGCTTGCATAATGTATAGCAAAGACAAACGTGTTCTACTACTGTACACAACATTTGTATTCAAATTTGAAACAAATGTCAGGCTGAAAATTCGACTTTTTTGCAAGAAAATAATGAATTTTACGTATGCTGAATTGTCACTACATGTATTCACATTACGTATACATATCATATTATGTCAAAACCTATTGTTAGTTTCACATTTGTTTTCAATTCAAATGACTTGTTTTATTATGAAATATTTTTAAATTGAGCATTATTAATTAACCACGTTTTTGGTTTAATACAAATGTTAGTGATTCGCCGGTTTCGCAAATTGGCGGGAACCTGAGAGCTGCTGATTACCTGATAGTCTGTTTTTTATTTAAAATTATAGAATTTCACATAAGAGATATTTTAGATTTATAAACACTCTTATTTAGATACGGAAAGTCGAACACTTTATACACATTGTAGACAATATAAAGACAAAGCAATAGTTACCGATGAAATGTCACATTTGGAGCTGATCCTTGAGTGTTTTGACATCCACGAACAATACAACTCGTTGACATTATGACATATAAACAATATATAGAATAATGTGGATTGTTTTATTCTTCACTTCCAAAACATACTAACAATAAAACTATGGCTCTGTAATATATTCATAGAACATGAAATAACTAATCTACAGTTTTGTAGACAGAACATTATAATCAATAAAGAATTGTCTAATTTTAATACATGTGGCGCCATCGGGTGACAAAACGTCAAATTAACTTTAATTAAGTCAGGTCAGAGTAGTTCTTATTTTGTCCACATGATGGCGCCACCTGTATTAAAATTTCATCAAATCGTGGCAAAAGGCTTGCGCCGTTTATCTCGCTTATTTGTATAGAATATAATAGGTTATTTGTTACGATCGTCTCCCAACACCTTGTAAGTGTTAAAAAAAAAGGTTTCGTTGTCGCAAATTATTGTCCATAACGCAAAAATGCCGACAGCTGAACCTTCGCAAGCTGTTATTACCGATAGACCGGGGAATAATGATCAGCCACAAACTGAAAATAACAACAGCAACAATAATAATAATAATAATAATGAAACTCCAGTTTCAAAGCCTATTATTGGCATCATTTATCCTCCACCTGAAGTGAGAAGTATCCTTTTATTCTGGCAATTATTTATTACCTTTTCCAATGAACGATTATATGACAAACCATTGAATAGGTAAAGATACATACAGTATATAAACGGTTAAAAATTGCACGCACATATATCAAACAATGATTCTGTATAAAAGTGGTCGAAAGTCATCTTTACTACAGTACAGTACTTCATGCTAAATAAATCTAAATTGTAAAGCTAATTTAGCACCAATTTTCGCAGCGACGTTTGCCGATGAAAAATAATCTTTAATCCACGATCTCAGACATTGTCGATAAAACTGCAAGTTTCGTAGCCAGAAATGGTACGTATTCACTCATTTTGTTTGCGGTTTTTGTTGGTATTGGTTGGGTTCGTTAATGATGCCACTACGTCACTTGTTCACAGGGCCGGAATTTGAAGCCCGAATTCGTCAGAATGAAATCAACAATCCCAAGTTCAACTTTCTCAACTCCGGTGACCCTTACAATTCGTATTACCAACACAAAGTCAAGGAATTCAAGGAGGGGAAAATTGGTACGTCGTTAACGTTGGTTGTTCGTATCACAAGTAGTTTAAACTTGTCAACTAACGATTGTTGTGATATTTTGTAACAGCTCCGCCAGATATACCCATGGGGACGATGTCAAAAGTGAGAACCAAATTTGCTTGTTTCCAACAATTTTATTGGCATATTTAAATCAATTTAATTTCATTAATGGAACCCAATTGCAACTCGTTTTATTTCAGCCACTATCAATACCTGTCAAACAGCAGGAAGTCTTGAAAGTCATCGAGCAACCTATCATATTGAAAGAACCGCCGCTCGAGTTCGAATTCATCGCCGATCCACCGTCGATTTCAGCTTTTGATTTGTGAGCAACGCAGGTTTAATTTAATTTTCAGCATAGCATGAACGTCCACTCTAAAACTACTCTTGTGTTTCATTTCCAGGGATATTGTCAAGTTGACGGCCCAATTTGTAGCCAGAAACGGACGTCAGTTTCTCACCAATCTCATGAATCGTGAACAGCGCAATTATCAGTTTGATTTCCTTCGCCCGCAGCATTCACTTTTCAATTACTTCACAAAACTGCTGGAAGAATACACCAAAGTTCTCATTCCGCCCAAGGATCTTATGAACAAGCTGAAAGATGAAACGCAAAATCCCAAAGTGGTAATTGATTGTATCTAGTTGTCACTAAAGGATGTTTTGGAACACATTTTACATTTAATTCTCAATAGCTGTGACAACCTGAATAATTAAAAAACTCACTTTTTTTAATAAAAATATAAATTTGAGGAAAATATTAATTTATTTTTTGTTGATTTGTGTACAGGTGTTGGATCAACTGAAGTATCGTGTTGAATGGACTAAACTACAAGAGGCTCAGAAGCGACGTGAAGAGGAAGAAGCCGAACGAGAGCGAGGTTTAAAAATTTGAGCTAATTTTCATTTTAGGCCTGTCATTTATAGTTGAAAATTAATTTAATTCTAACATTAATATTGTTTGTTATTGTTTTAGTTGCCTACGCTCAAGTAGATTGGCACGATTTTGTCATTGTCGAAACAGTAGACTATCAACCACATGAGCATGGTAAGAATGCCTACAGTTGAGATAGAAGAGTTTACTTTTGCACCAACGTGTGTTTCTTAGTCTAACGATTGGTATGATCGTTTATAGGAAACTTTCCTCCACCGACGACTCCGGAAGAAGTGGGAACACGAGTCCTCGCTCAGGAACGCTACGATGATGTCAGTCAAGAAGTTGAAATGGAAGTTGATTCTGATCAAGAATTGAGTGACGGTGACGAGGATATACCCGGAGTCACACCCATCACGCAAGATAACACCCAGGTGAAGAACGATTTGTTTTCTTGGAATTGAAAGAACTCTTTGGAGTTATGTTTGTATAAATTCGTTGTGAACTATTTCAGGTGCAAGACATGGATGAGGCATCTTCATCGGACGATGAAAGTCCTCGCGATCACAAAGGACGTTCTCGTCGCGGTATAACACCACCACCGCAACCACCCAACGACAACGCTCCTCAACCACCACCTCTTCCGCCTCTGCCGGAACAAGTTGTCATTCGAAAGGATTATAATCCTAAAGGTGGGTGTGATTGGTTGTCAACCCAACTAAAGTGCTGGTGCTTTTGGACGAGTGTGTCATTTGTATGATTTTTGTTGTTTTCAGTTCACAAAGTTACTCGTGTCACCATTCCTGACGAGTATCTCATTTCACCCATCACTGGCGAAAAAATACCTGCCAACAAAGTGCAAGAGCACATGCGTATTGGACTTTTGGATCCACGCTGGGTCGAACAGCGTGATCGGACGATGCATGAAAAATTGCAGCAAGAAGAAGTTTATGCCCAAGGTAAGTGTCTTATCGAGGTGTCACTTCCAATGACAGCCAAGCTGACGTGTGCTTGCGTTTCTTTATGATGAGCCGAAATGAGAAATTGATCACTTTGTTTTTGTGACAGGTTCTGCCATCGAGAGCAGCTTGAAACAACTTGCCGAGAGACGTACTGACATCTTCGGGTTTGGTGACGAGGAAACTGCGATCGGTAAAAAGATTGGCGAAGAGGAACGTAAGCGGGATGAAAAAGTCACCTGGGACGGACACACGGCGAGCATGGAAGCAGCGACGCGGGCTGCTCGTGCCAACATCACGATTGAAGAACAGATCCATCAGATCCACAAAGTCAAGGGATTGCTGTAAGTTCCGTTGCTTATGAATTTGTTCCTGGAAAATTATTTTGATGCATCTTGCGAATCGGTTTTGTGCTTGTAGACCCGATGAAGAAAAGGAACGGATTGGTCCTGCCAAACCGAGTTTGGGAGCGCAGATCAGCAAAGCGACCATCATCGCCGCACCGTCGTTGGCTACGCCGAGAGGCGGCGCACCAACTCCGCCTCCACCTGCACCGCCAATGTCCGTGACGTCCGGGGGTCCTCGAATGTCGTCCGCTCCTCCTCTCCCCGCAACACCTCCGACGCCTCTTCCACCGCTTCCTCCCATGCCTCCTCAACCCATGATGCCACCGCAAGGAATGATGATGGTCGCTCGACCACCCGTTGGCGGACCGCCGATGCGACCACCTCCGTTGATGAGTACGAGACGCTTCTAGTATCGTTCTCGACTTGTTCGAGATTTTTCTTATTTTTTTCATGGAATATGAACGTGAAACTTTTTTTTTAGGCATGCATCAACGTCCACCAATGCCACCTATGCCGCCGACCATGCCACCAGGAACGCCGTATCAACAAATGCCGCGTCCACCCGCTCCACCGTCGGTGCGTCCGCCACCACCGGCCGAGGAGGAACCTCCGACCAAAAAACCAAAGTCAGAAGAAACGCTCGTTCCCGAAGCGGAATTTTTACGGAAATACAAGGTTCGGATTGGATGGCGTCCAGTGCAAAATTATTATATTTTTTTTTTATGCTAATTTTTTTTTTTAATTTGACAGAGTCCCGCAACATTCAAAGTGCAAATACCATCAGCTGGAGAAAAAGCAGAATGGAAGCTTAATGGCCAAGTGTTGACATTGACATTGCCACTGACTGATATGGTAATGCCAATTTTTAGTATAAATAAAACAATAATAATACAATAATAATAATAAACAAAAACAAAATAATAATAATAATAATAATAATAACAAAACAATAATAATACAAAATACATTTTCATGTATAAAAACTAAATCGATTCTGTGGATGTGCAATTTCATTCTATTTTTGTTTGTTCATTAGATTTCTGTCATGAAAGCTAAAATCCACGAGGAGACGGGAATGCCTCCAGGGAAACAGAAACTTCAATACGAGGTAAATAGATAGATATATATTTTTTCAAATTCCTAAATTAACCTAATCTCAAATTTTTTAAACTTCATAAAAATTGATATATATGTATATATTTTTTATTTTTAGGGTATTTTTTTCAAGGATTCAAATACACTTGCGTTTTACAATGTGGTTCCCAACAGTACCGTTCATCTTCAAGTAAAAGAGAGAGGAGGACGGAAAAAATAATTTGTTGGCTTACTGTACTACTCGCTGTATTATGTACTGTACTCTATTGTAATTACTATTTTCACATCAATTTCATGTCTATTAGTATAGCACACGATAATAAGATTAATTCAGTATATGACAGGTTTTGTTGAATCACTTTTTTTCAATGAAGGTTACACGAACGTTTAGCCCATACATTTGATTCTTTTGTGTAACAGTGATGATGATGTATTGAGGTTAGCAAGGTAGTTTTAGTTGAACCTTTTGCACATTCATGTGCAATGATTAGTAAGTGTTTTTTCAATCTTAATAAACTATTAGAGACACATGATGTATATTCTCTTTTTTATCGTTGCTTGGTTAATTTTATTTTTCACAGATTGCAGATAATTTTTTATAAGGATAATTGTAACTCTTATTTTGCATTTCATTAAATTTAACGAGTTCTATTATTTGTCCACAATTTATTGATTGTATACTGTACTGTATTAACTTTTCAGCGGATATGTTTTTAAGGAAGAATTTCATAATTAAGTTCTAATGAAGCTAATTTTTCTAATAAAATAATCGTTTATTTGAGATTTGGTAGTAGCCTTGGTTATGGGTTTATAGTGCAGGTAAGGTTGAGAAAACAGATCATATTCAATGTATGATTTGCTTCTTTAACCTGCAATATAAACCCATAAGCAGTACGTACTATACTACAAATAAATGATGAGTACCAAAATTTGTTTCATCAACATGATAGTACAGGGTCTATGAAAATTATCTTTATAATTTCAATGAATGGAAGTTGTCAAGTACATTGGAATAACTTTTATTATTTCATAATTATCATATTATTGAAAAATAAATATAAAATTATTATTTATTGTAAAAAAAAAAAAATTTTATTATAACAAGTAATATAGACTGTATTGAATAATTTTTATAACTACAGTATTAAAATTAACTTTAATTAACTCTTTTTATAACCAGCAACTTTGCAATAAATATTGATGACGTAGTTTGTGATTTTAATGTATGGTGGCGCTACTGTACAAATTGAATTTTTTTTACGGATCATCTGTTTCAAAATGGCAGGTGAAAATGAAGATAATGTGACAACTTCACCTCAACAAACGTTGGATTTAACTAAATTTAGGAAATTAATTCGTTCTTATATTGATATGGTAATGATTATGCTTTATCCTTTTGTTTATTTTCAATAATTTTTTCGTCTTTTGCTTTTATTTGTTACTATTTTTCGAGAAATTGAACGCAGATGTCTGTGTCCTCCTAAAATAACACGTTAAAATAAAAACGAATGGTGGTTAATAAATTTATTAATTAATCTATTTTATTTTTTAATCACAGCAACATTTCCAAACTGCACTTTTTTGGGCTGATAAGTTAGCAACACTCTCAAACGGTAAAATAAACTTTTTATATAATAATTTTACAAAAAACGACACCTATGTCAATGGAATCTTAACATTGTTTGTTATTATTTATCAATTTCTGTATTCACCTAAATCTGTCAATTTATTTTAAATTTAGATGTCCAAGACATTTACGTTTTAGCTCAATGTCTCTTCTCGACCAAACAGTATCACCGAGCGTCCCATTGCTTACGAAGTAGGCATTACGATGATGTAAGCTTACACTTATTGAATTGCCAGTAAAATGACACTTCTTAATTTCATTAATAAACATTACTTGTGTTGTTACAGATGTATCCGTCTTGTCGTTACTTAGCTGCTCGGTGTCATGTGAGTGAACAAAAACTCGTATTTTAAATGCCTACTTTCAATATCTTGGCGACATCATTTTTGTGTTTAATTTCAGTACGAGTCTAAAGAATACCAAGAAGCTCTAGACATCATTGAAAGGAATAATTTTCGTAAACCCTTCCCAAAAAATAGGGACGACCCGTTTAATATGACGATCCACGATCCATCGGGAAACAACTCAGTTAGAAATGTGAGTGGTTGACGTCAATGAAATTTAATGTAATGCGACTGACTTTTGTTTTCATCTATTTTTAGTTGGAAAGTTCCTTATGTTTACTGAAAGGAAAAATCTACGAAGCTATGGATAATCAAGGGTTAGCGGCGGAAAATTTTCAGGAGGCGTTGCAATTGGATGTTTATTGTTACGAAGCGTTTGAATCGTTAATTAAGCATCAGATGCTCACAGCACAGGAAGGTCAAAATTTTCTTTAATTCTTTTTATTAATTAATTAATTAATTTATTTATTTTTTCCAAAGTTTTACATTACTTTGATTTATTTGCTTTCAGAAAGGGAATTATTGGAGTCGCTTCCATTTGGTAAGCAATGTCCAGAAGATGAAGCAGAAATACTCAAGTTTCTCTATGAAAACAAACTTAAAAAGGTAATGTTTTTTTTCTATTTATATATTATTTATTAAAATTAATAATTTTTTAAAAATTAATTTTATCTTTTAGTATGATAAACCAGCGAATTTGATCGTTCCTACTGCGTTGGACAATTTAGCTGAGAATTTGGACATTAATGTCAATCTCGCGGAACGATTTTATTATAATTGCGATTATCAAGAATGCTTTGAAATAACAACAGCGTAAGTTGACATTTTTTTTGTCAATGTTTATTTGGAAAATAGTTTTGATAATAATACTTGTTTAATTATTTTTAGGGTTTTAAATAAGGATCCATTTCATAGCGAGTGTCTTCCTATCCATGTTGCATGTTTAGTTGAATTAAAAAAATCAAATGGTATGTTAAAAAATTTCTTACGTTGAAAATTTGTGTTTATTTGACAAATGCCGAATTTGATGTTAATTTTTTTGTTTTGAACTTGTTTCAGCTTTATTTTATTTAGCGCATAAATTGGTTGATCTTTATCCCGATAATGCAGTAAGTGTTTAACATCATTCATTGTAATTATTAAATAAAGATTTTTAATGCAAAAGATTTTAATTTATAATGTATTTAAGATCGCGTGGTTTGCTGTTGGATGTTATTACTACATGATTGGTAAAAATGATCCCGCAAGACGGTATCTAAGGTTTGTAATTTTAATTTTTGACATTTTTTTTCAATCGAATTTATTATTATTATTATTTTTTAATAAAGTGATTTTGAACCCTAGCAAAGCAACAACATTGGATCGTGTGTTTGGTCCCGCGTGGTTAAGTTACGGACATTCATTCGCAGTTGAGAATGAACATGATCAGGCGATGGCTGCGTATTTCAAAGCATCACAGCTTATGAAAGGGTATGTATGGGAATTCAAACGAAATACTGTATTGAATACAGTAATTGACAATTTTTATTTCATTATTTCTTTTTGTAGTTGTCATCTTCCATTACTTTACATTGGATTGGAATATGGTTTAACCAACAATGCCAAATTAGCAGAACGATTTTTCACACAAGCGTTGACGATTGCGCCGGAAGATCCGTTCGTTCTACACGAAATGGGAGTCATCGCCTTTCAAAATCAAGAGTACGTCTAGTTCCATGGTTAGCTGTGTACAGAATGTTTGAACTTTAAACACGGATGAATTTATATTTATTTGTGTAGTTGGAATACTGCGGAAAAATATTTCCAACATGCCCTGCAAAAAATCCAAGTTGTACATCATTCGGTATTGACGGAGAAATGGGAACCACTGTTAAATAATTTGGGTCATGCCTATAGAAAGTTGAAGTAAGATTTTCATAATTTTTTATCTTGATTTGTTTTTGTTTTATACTTGCAAATAATTGATGATAATCATTGGTATGAATAGAAAATACTCCAAAGCATTGGATTATCATCACCAGGCACTTTTGTTATCTCCGCAAAATCCGTCAACGTTCTCTGCCATTGGTTACGTCCACGCATTGATGGGAAGTAATGCTCTAGCAGTTGATTTTTTCCACAAAGTAAGCATTTCAAAAGCCTTTCTTCGTTTTCATACCAACGTTTATCTTAATCATCTCGTAAAATTGTGTTTTCAGGCATTAGGCATACGGAGGGACGATACATTCTCAACGACGATGCTCGGTCACGTTATCGAACAATTGATGAACGAAATGACACCTTGCGAAGGCAATTTACGTTGCGATAAATTCGAAATCGGCAACTTGCATTCAGCTTGTGGTATTAATTAATACCCGCTCGGTTTACTTTTAGGGGTGCTCGAAGTCCCAACGTTCGATTTCCCAGCGGATTCCAACACCGCTAGAACAGAAACATCGGACACATCGTTGATGATGACCGATTCCATTTGCAACGCAACATCAACAGACACCAGCATGCAGTTTGAAGTGGACATGGAAGGAAGTGGCTATTGAAGTTGGAACTAACCTTTAAATTATAAATCATTTGAGAGCAGCGCATGACAGTGTTGTTGTAACATTTCAAAGCGTGATTCGCATCGTCAGTTACTCCGTTACATAGAAATCATCTGTGTTGGAGAATTCCATTGTAATATGGTTACATACATCGTCATAATAAATTCATTGTATGGTACAACATATTAAGAGTTAACTCCGTAACAGACATCAATCTATTTATTTTTACCTAAAAAAAAAGCTTTATTTACATAAAATTTAATTAACAACGGGAATATCGACGACAACGGGTGCAAAATCATCTGGTTCGCTCTGAAAGTCCCATTTAAATTTTTTGGTTAAATACTTTTGAAAACGTTTTCCTTTCGTGACAAGTTCAGGATCAATGTCCGTACTTGTTTGGAGGTTCATGAAAAACGTATGTAATGTCATTGTCAAGAAGTTTTGACACGAAACGATGTCGATGAAAAAATCTTGCGGGATCTCCTGAATCTGGTGATAGAGCGTGAAAATCATTTTTTTATATAAATGACCATGCCGGACAAGAGCACTGTCACAGGTGCACAGTAACGAAACCAAACGTTTCCAATGTTCAAACGCCTCGTACACGTGTCCAACCAAGAAGCAAACAAACGACATCTGCAAGTCGCCCAAAACATCATTCTCATTGGCATAATTTTCTAGGAGTTGATCGAGGAAATAAGTGGAATCCAGGTTGAATCGTGTGATTTCAGCAGCTGAACTTCCTTCGGGATACCTACGTTAGAAAAGCATCGTTACGTTAGCGTGTGGCTCAGATTAATTAATTAATTAATTTTGGTTGTTGAAGGTTTTGTTTTATCTTACTTGTCGGGAATGTCAATAAAGCGTAACGACGTTCCAGGTTGGTGGACCATTCTTGGAAGCATGCGCTCATCTTCATCTTGGGCGTGCTTACGTCTTTTGACGTTTTTGTTTTCAGTCTCCATGGGTTCTGTTCCGTCACATATCAACTGAGACACGGAGCAAACTTTCTTGTTGAGCGGCTGCATCCGTTCCGACACTTCATCGGTGATGTAGTTTGTCAACGACACCCATTTTTTCCAAGTATCGTACGGATACGGTCCCAAAAACTTGTCGAGATCTTTGACGTTGGAGGAAAGCGCTTTGATTTCTTCCTCGGAAACTGTTTCGTCCGAAATATCTAGGATTGAAACCAGATTTAAGCCGATGTACCGATCGGTCGAGTCGGATGCTCAACGGGTTACTCAACGCTCACCTTCGGCATAAGTGTCCCACTTCTTGACCACAAACTCCTTTTTCTTAAACGAATGAAAGAAACCAGTACGGGGTGCTGTTTGTCCATCTTTGCTGACGGCACTTAGGTTAAAATAATAAAACAACCAAATTTTTCCCCCATGTATTTTTCTTTTTTCATGTGTATTTTTGATACTTAAAACAATCGATACGATACCTATAATATACGAAATGTATCCCTGGGGGTATCATTTTGAGACCCTTGAACTTCGGACCGACGTTCCACGAGTACATGTCGATCCCAAATTCGGTGTTCTTCGGAACATCTAAAAACAACAAGATGGCACCTTGTTCGAACAAACTCAACGCTAGGTCTGGTGGCATCTCTGAAGTACTCGGCGTTTCACCTATTAAACATAAAAACAAATATGTCAATGGTACTGTACTGTAGAGGTCCAGGGTGACATGGACTACACGCAATGTTTAAATACTTGTACGTAAATAATAGAATGGGAATATAAAGTATAGGTTATATACCCCTGTAGGTATATACTATATACCAGGGGAATTCATTCATTGGTAAAATTTCAAACTCATCTTATAAATGGAATTAAAATCCTAGCATCTAAACGTCATTTAAACTTATTGGTCGATATAGTTTATACTAGGCTACTGATCACGGTGTCAGGTCGGTTTTCATATAAAATGGTTAATTACGTGATATATAATTCATATAGTATATTTACCAGGCGAATTCATAGTTAAAATTCCAAACTGTCACCTATAATTTGTACAAAGAAATTGAACAGTACGTATTTGGTTCGTTACTAGTGATGTGCCGATACTCGATACGATACCGAAGTATCGAGTACGTATCGAGTACTGAGAGGTATCGATACTTTCAGTATCGAGTACTCGTCGGTATCGAAAGTATCGAGTACTTTAGCGAGTATCGGT